>MINK01190440.1:0-13811 GCA_001735545.1 Phormia regina | reverse complement strand
TAGTCTATAGTTTGAACTATATAGTAGTCTATAGTTTGAACTATAAAATAGTCTATAGTTTGAACTATAAAATAGTCTATAGTATAGACTATAAAATAGCCTATAGTATATACTATAAAATAGTCTATAGTCTAGACTATAAAATGGTCTGTATTTTAGATTATAAAATATTCTATAGCCTAGATTATCAAATAGTCTATAGTATAGACGATAAAATAGTCTATAGTTTAGGGTATTAAATAGTGTATAGTATTGACTATAAAATAGTCAATAGCATAGGCTATAAAATGGTCTATAGGGTATAAAGTATCGTATAGTTTAGACGATAAAATAGTCTATAGTATAAAATAGTCTATAGGCTAGACTATAAAATAGTATATAGTCTATATTATAAAAAAGTCTATAATCTAGACTATAAAATAGCCAATAGTCTAGACAATTAAATAGTTAATAGTATAGACTATAAAATGGTCTATAGTTTAGACTATAAAATAATCTGTAGTCTATATTGTAAAATAGTCTTTAGGTTAAACTTAAAAATAGTCTAATAATACAACTTATTGTTAGGCCATAGTCTACGTTAAATCTTTCTGTAGTTTTCTTAATATAATTTCTAGGTGTTTTTACCACCCCCCTAGTTTTGAAATATTTTATATAAATTTTAAATTGGTCTTAATTGAAAAATGTAGGAAATTAACACATTTTTGTTGCTGTGATGATTATGAGAAATAAATGTTGAGAAATATTCTCTTATATCTCTTGTTAACTAGCAGTGATGTATATGAAAGTGCTGTTGACAGTGTTTGAAATTATCACTTAATATAGTATTAATACATACGTCATTTTTATGATAATACGTACATATATTTTTCATTATCAGGTCAGTCAACTTTGACTCACTGTGTGTGTTTTAGTTATGCTCTTGATTTAAGAATATTATTTTTTTTTTATGTCAAGGAACTTCGACACATAAAAGGCAAAAGAAGTTCATGTTGTTACAAATTTTATATAGTTTTTTTTTTAAAATATTTAAGATTAATTTTGACTTTTTGTAATTCCAAAAAGAGCGGTTTTGTAATTCTCTTTTAATTTAAAATATTTGCAAAATAATTTATTACAAAAATTATTTGTTTTTTTTAATACAATAAACGGCTATTGCAGTATTGCATTTAATTATGTTATTATTTCTTTAATATATATTTTTAATTATAGTGTTTTAAACATTATATTAACTAACAATATTAAATTAAACTATGTACTTCATATATGACTACACCATGCAACATAACTTTTAGAAATTATTATAAGTTATGCACACACACATAAAGATTTTCAATTTTTCTTGATGAGTTCGTGTCTTCCCTATAAAATAAAATCTCATGAATATAAAATTTGTTAGAGCTAAAAAAATGTTGACATTTTGTTGCACAGTGTTGTAATAATGGTTATTATAATCCATACTTTAAAAATTATAACATCTGGTTTTAAAAACGTGTGCAACTAATACAGGCGCGGATCCAGCTCAAGCTTTTGGGGGAGGAAAATAAAATGATTTTCACAACTTTTTTTTCTTAAGTTTTGAGATTAAGTATAATTTTTTTCATTAAAAGTTTTCATTTTGGGGAGGAAAATTTCCCTTTTTCCCTCTCCGTGGATCCGCGCCTGAACTAATAACAATAACACAAATGAAAATAGCGCTTATCTGTGTATTATTACACTAACAAAAGTGAACAAAAAATACCTGAAAATAATTTTAATGTTTATTATCGCAATAATTGTTTTGAAAGAGAAAGAGAGGATGAGTATTAACATTAAAGAGAACAATAAGAGTAATTTTTTACAACAGAGAGAGTGGGAGTAATTTAAAGATCATCTTTATTATTTCTTTGTTATTATATGCAGAGCTGGTAAATATCATACCTTTATGAATTAAAAACAAAAGTTGTTTAGTTCAAAACATGTTTTAGGGTTACCATAGTTTTAGAAAAAATTTCAAAAACTTTTTGAAAAATTAATAAAATTAACAAATTAATTTATATTATATTTTTATATAACAATTAAAACCAAAAAATATGCTTTTCAAGATTTAAACTCTGTTTAATCAAGTTTAGTTAAACTTAAAAAATTAAAGTTTAGTGAAAAATAACAAACTTTAATGCATAAGCAATAAAAAGTGTCTAATTGCGACCTAATTTTTTTTCCAATGTTGCCATATTTTTATCAGTGTTGCCATATTTTCGGCACAAATGTTATGAAATTATGTTAGATTATCGTTACAATAATAATTAGAGCAGTTTATGTTATTTTTAAACATTTAAAATCCAAAAAAAATATTTTAAAGACTTAAACTTTGTTAAACCAAGTTTAGTTAAACTTGAAAAATCAAAGATTAGTAAGAACTAATAAACTTTTATCAATAAGGAATAACAGTTTAGTAATTTATTATAAATATTTTTTTCCAGAGTTGCCATAGTTTAAGAGCAAATTTTATAAAATTATTTAAAAACTATTATTATACAAAAATTAAATCATTTTATAGTTACTTGGAATAACTAAAATGAAAAAATATAATTTTAAAATCTAAAACTTGGTTTAACAAAGTTTAGTTAAACTTAAAAATTTAAAGATTAGCGAAAATTAATAGAATTTTATCAATTAAAAATAAAATCTATTTAATTTAACATTAAAATTTTTTCAGAGTTGCCATAGTTTAAGAAAAAATTTTGAAAAATTAAAAAAAAAATTATTCTATAATTTTATAGAACAATTTAAACTAAAAATATAATTTTTAAGACCTAAACTCTGCTTAAACAAGTTTAGTTAAACTTGCAAAATTAAAGATTAGTGAAAAATATTAAACTTTTATATATGACAAACAAAAGTTGTTTAATTTCGTTTTAAATTTTTTTTAGTGTTACCATGTTTTCTGTAAAAATGTTATAAAATGATGTAAAAAGTATCGTTACAATGATAATTAGAGCAGTTTATTTTATTTTTGAACTTTTAAAATCCAGAAAAATTATTTTTACGACATAAACTTGCTTAAACTAAGTTTAGTTAAACCTGGAAAATTAAAGATTAGTGAAAAATATAACACTTTTATGTATAAGAAACAAAAGTTATTTGATTTCGAATTAATATTTTTTTTCAGTGTTGCCATATTTTTTGCAGAAATTTTATAAAACTGTGTCAAAACTGCCGCTAAAGTTAAAATTGCTTTATTTTAAATTATTATTGAACATTTTGAGAGCAGTAAAATTCTTTTTAAGACTTAAACTTGCTTAAACCAAGTTTAGTTAAACCGAGAAAATTAAAGATTAGTGAAAAATGTTAAACTTTTATATATAAGAAACAAAAGTTATTTGATTTTAAATTAATATATTTTCAGTGTTGCCATATTTTCTGCAGAAATTTTATAAAATTGTGTTAAAAATGCCGTTAAAATTAAAATGATTATATTTTAAGTTATCATTGAACATTTGAAGTTNAATAAAATTATTTTTAAGANTTAAACTTGCTTAAACCAAGTTTAGTTAAACNGGGAAAATTAAAGATTAGTGAAAAATATTAAACTTTTATAAATAAGAAACAAATGTTATTTGATTTCAGATTAATATTTTTTCAGTGTTGCCATATTTTCTGCAGGAATTTTATAAAATTGTGTTAAAAATGCCGTTAGAATTAAAATGATTATATTATAAGTTATCATTGAACATTTGAAGTTTAATAAAATTCTTTTTAAGACNNTAGTTAAACTTGAAAAATTAAAGTTTAGTGAAAATTAGCAAATTTTTTTGAATTAGAATTAAGTAATATTAAATTTAAAGCAAAAATTTTGTACTGTGGTGCCATATTTTGCAATAATTTGAGATTTTTTTTTTTTTTTGAGTCTATAAAATAATGTGTGTTTTAACACAACTGGCCACCCTAATTGTTTATCTTTTCCCTCTATGGTACATTTCTTCTCTCTGTTTATTTTTATAATTTTTATTATTTTTTTAAGAGAGAGAGAGAGAGAGAGAGTTATGAATGTATATAATTATCAGCCCACCACGCGCTTATAGGTTTGTCCACTTCATTATTTTAGTTGCAGAAAAACAGTTAAACATTGAACTTTGTTTCACTTCAGTGCTATAATAAAAAATTTTATAAAATTATAATTTTAAATTAAATATATAAATCATTTAAATGATTTTAATTATTATTTAATTTCATAATAAACATTACAAACAGGTAGAGCAAAAATGTTGCCTCAATTAAGCTTTAGATTATTGCAGTTATTTTACATTTAGCTTTCATTACAGCACCATGACAATAGCGGAATTTTTAAACGTCATATTTTGCCGTAAACAAGTACAAATTATGTGCTTTAAAGGAGGCCAGGAATTTGAATTCACCTGTTGGTGTCTACTGTCCGCTGTGGCCATATATGTGTTTTATAAATGGCGTGAGGGTCCCTGTTATACTAAAACCAATCGCTTGGATGGCAAAGTGGTATTAATAACTGGCTGTAATACCGGCATAGGCAAGGAGACTGCACTGGAAATGGCCAAGAGGGGAGCCAGAGTGTATATGGCCTGTAGAAATTTTGATAAATGTGAAAGAGCTCGTAGAGAAATTGTTAATCTTACGGGCAATACTAATGTATTTAATCGCTCATTGGATTTAGCTTCTCTGCAATCGGTAAGAGAATTTGCTGAGAAATTTCTTAAAGAAGAGAAACGTTTGGATATTTTAATTAATAATGCGGGTATAATGAGTACACCACGCAAACTAACACAAGATGGTTATGAACAACAATTTGCCGTCAATCATTTGGGACATTTCCTCTTAACCAATTTACTATTGGATCTAATAAAATCTTCTGCTCCCAGCCGCATTGTAGTGGTCAGTTCTTTGGCTTATATATTTGGTAATTTCGATAAAGATGATATGAATTTGGAAAAACGTTATATACGTTTTGGTGCCTATGGACGCAGTAAATTGTCGAATATATTATTTACACGTAAATTAGCACGCATGCTGAAGGATTCAAATGTTACCGTGAATTGTTTACATCCTGGTTCGGTACAATCAGAATTAACACGTTATGATCCGGTACTTAATTTCTTTAGTGCAATATTAAGTAAATTTATTTTAAGATCCACCAAAGGAGGAGCACAAACTATATTGTATTTAGCTTTAGATCCAGAGATGGCAAATAAAACGGGTGGTTATTATGATAGAATGAAATTATTTCCCTTGTTGGCTAAGGCCAGAGATGATAAAATGGCTGATTGGTTGTGGGAGGAAAGTGAAAAAATGGTGGGTTTAAAACCCAAATCAAATTAAAGGGGGAGAAAACTAAAAGTGATCTTAACAAAAAAAAAGAAATGTGATGTGAAGATAAAACATAAACAAAAATTGTAAATAAAATGAAAACAAAAAATATTAAAAAAATATATTTTATTTAAATAATTTAAAATTCAAAAATAAAATTTTCTAAACTTAAACTTTGTTAAACCACGTTTAGTTAAACTTGCAAAATTAAAGTTTAAAGAAAAATATCCCACTTTTATTAATTAACAACAAAAGTAATTAAATTTTATATAAAAAAATTTAAAGAGTTGCCATAGTTTTTCAAAAAAATTAATATTAAAAAAAAAATTAGTTAAACTAAAAAAATTATTAATTTTTTATTTATACTGATCAATTTTTAATCAAAAATATAATTTTCAAGACTTAATCTTGGTTAAACTGAGTTTAGCTAAACTTGGAAAATTTAAGATTAAAGAAAAAAATCTCACATTTATGAATAAGCAATAAAAGTTCTTCAATTTTACATATAAAATTTTTACAGTGTTACCATAGTTTTAGAAAAAATTGTAATAAATTCTTTTAAAAATTAGTTAAATTAAAAAAATTATGAATTTTTTGTTTATTCTAACAATTTTTAACCAAAAACATAATTTTCAAAACTTAATCTTGTTAAAACCGAGTTTAGCTAAACTTGGAAAATTTAAGATTAAAGGAAAAAATCTCACTTTTATGAATAAGCAACAAAAGTTCTTCAATTTTACACATACAATTTTGACAGTGTTACCATAGTTTTAGAAAAAAATGTAATATATTTTTTTAAAAATTAGTTAAATTACAAAATTTATGAATTTTTTGTTTATTCTAAACAGTTTTTAACAATAAATATAATTTTCAAGACTTAATCTTGGTTAAAACGAGTTTAGCTAAACTTGGAAAATTAAAGTTTTATAAATAAGCAACAAAATTTTGTTTATTTTGTATAAATAAATTTTAAAGAGTTGCCATAATTTATATATTTTCTTTAAATTAGTAAAATGAAAAAAAAAAAAATATTGAAACTAAACAATTTTTTCCCAAAAGCATAATTTTCAAGACCTAAACTTTGTTAAACCACGTTCGGTTAA
Organism: Phormia regina; assembly: GCA_001735545.1. Classification (NCBI taxonomy): domain Eukaryota; kingdom Metazoa; phylum Arthropoda; class Insecta; order Diptera; family Calliphoridae; genus Phormia; species Phormia regina. Next base: position 7,389 of record MINK01190440.1, on the reverse strand, counting down.
ACTTGCAAAATTAAAGTTTAATGATAAATATTAAATTTTTTTAAAAAAGCAGCAAAAATTTTAAAATTTCACATTTAAAAATTTTACAGTGTTGCCATAGTTTTTGAAAAAATCATAATAAATTTTTTAAAAATTATTATAAAATAAAAATTATGCTATTTTATGACTTTATGGATTAATTTAAACTTAAAAATATAATTAAGGAGCCTTAAACTTTGTTAAACCGCGATTAGTTAAACTTGGAAAATTAAAGTTTAAAGAAAAATATTAAACTTTTATGAATAAGCAACAAAAGCTTTCAAATTTAATTTTAAAATTTTTTACAGAGTTGCCATAGTTTTTGAAAAAATCGTAATAAATTTTTAAAAAAATTATTATAAAATAAAAATTGAGTTATTTTATGATTTTATGGATTAATTTAAACATAAAAATACAATTAAGGAGCCTTAAACTTCGTTAAACCACGTTTAGTTAATCTGGGAAAATTAAAGTTTAAAGAAAAATATTAAACTTTTATGAATAAGCAACAAAAGTTTTAAAATTTCACTTTAAAATTTTTTACAGAGTTGCCATAATTTTAGAAAAAATTTAAAAAAAAATGTCTAAAAATTAATATAAAATAAAAATTAATTCATATCATTGCTATTTATAACAATTTAAAGCCAAAAATATAATTTTCAAGGCTTAAACTTTATTAAACCAGGATTAGTTAAACTTGGAAAATGAAAGATTAGTGAAAAATATTATATTTTTTGGCATAAGAAGCAAAATGTGTTAAATTTTATATAAATTTTTTTTACAGATTTGCCTTAGTTTTTGAAAAAAATCGTAATAAATTTTTTAAAAGTTAGACAAATAAAAAAATTTTATAATTTTTTGTTTATAAGGAATAATTTAAACCTAAAAATATAAAAAACTTTTGTTATATTTTTTTCTCGAATTTAAACTATTTATTTAATACTTTTTCTGTGAAAAAAATAAAGTTTTAAAAACCATATTTATATTTATATTTTTTTAACCAAAAAACTTCTTGAAACTTTTATAGCATATTTATACATATTTAAATAAAACATAAATCCTTTGTTGCTGCATCACAAGAGTTTTATATTTGTCGAAATGTATTTGTGTTTTCTTGTAACAAAAATATAAATGTTGAAATATATTTATTTAAATAGTTTCATCATTTATACTACTCCAGTTTTTTTTTTTCTCAACTTTTTTGCAGAATTTTTCTTTTATGAATAAATAAATAACATGCATATGTTTCCGTTTCCTTTTCAACTCAAATCTCCATATAGTTTTACTTTTTTTTATTATTCTTTGTTTTGTTGCATACAAAACTCAACTGGTGCAGCTATTGTTAAAACTGCCATTTCTGTTTTGTTGAGTGTTTTTTTTTTCATCGCTCTTTTACTCTGTTTTGTTTTATTATATTTTATTTATAATCTTTATGCTTCATTATACCGGAAAAAGTATATGTTTTTTTATTTTAGTTGTTGTATAGAAAAATCATGGAAAAAAAGAATTGGAAAAACCAAGTTAACTTAACAACAAAAATGAATGACAGTTGGGGAGAGGAAGAGAGATACTTATATAGAGGAATGTCATATATTTAAAAGTAGAAATTTAAAATTTAATAATTCTATATTATAAACATTTATTTTACCTCCTTTTTCCTATAGAGTTGTGTATGAGTTGTTCTATATATGAACGATTAATTTTACTTACATATACATATATACATATATGTATGTCATACATTTGGTTGTCATACAACAACAGATTGTCTTTTTACCGGAAGGCATAAATGGTCTTTTTGTTTAACTATGTTTGAGGCGTTGAAAATTGTACAGTGGGTAGTAAAAATTAATTGTTTACATTATGTAAATAATTAATTTACATTTTTTAATCAATAAATTGACATATAATGTGTTGAAAATAATTAAGTGGTCCTTATTTAATAAAGATTTTGCATTAAAAAATCCAAAATTTTTAATTGTTTACCTCATGTCAACAATTTGTGTAATATTTACACCAAGTAAATAATGCAAACAATTGAAAAATTTTAAAATAATACATTTTTCAAAAATAAATTTTAAATTTTCATAGTTAATTTTGAAATTTTACATTATTTACATCATGTAAACAATTAATTTTTAAACCAAATTGTGCAAATAAATAATAAATAATTTTTTATAAAAAAAATTTGCAAAAATTAATTCTTTACATCAAGTCAAAAATTTGTGTAATATTTACCTCATGTAAATTATGTAAATAATTATCACTATATTGAAACAATTTTTAACATTTTTACTTTAAAACAAAATTGCAACAAAAAAATTTAAATTTTTCATAACAAAATCAAAATATATTACATTATTTACACCATGTAAACAAATATTTTTTACATGATAGAGTAAAAATAACAAATTTTTTTAATTTAATAAAAAAATATATATTAAAAATTAAACAAAATTTAAATTTTTACATCATGTAAAATATCCAATTTATATTTACTTCATGTAAATAATGTAAACAATTAAGAAATAATTAATGTATCGATAAAAATTAATAAGTTTTATTTCAAAATGAAATTTCAACAAAAAGTTTAGATTTTTTTACCACAAAAACTTAAAAAAAATATATTATTTACATCATGTAAATAAATAATTTATACATGACAGAGTAAACAAATTTAACTTATGTTTATTTAATGAAGATTTTTTATAAAAAAAAAATCGAAAAATTTTAATTGTTTACCCTATGTCAACAATTTGTGTAATATTTACTTCATGTAAATAATGTAAAAATTTTTAAAATGATCAATTTTAAACAAAAAATTTTAAAATGTTTATAACTAAACAAAATTTTAACAAATATTTTTAAATTTTGTTCAACAATTCATATACAATGTAAACAAAGTAAACTATTGTAATTTTAAAGACTAAAAACTAAATTTTATACAAAACAAAGAATGTATATTTAACGAAAAATTCCACAATTTTAACATTGTGTTTACATCATGTAAAATAACTTGAAAATTGGTTGACACAACGTTAAGTCGTATTCATGTTTCATTAAGATTTCTAATGCGAAAAAAAAAATATAAATGAAAATTATGAAATTATTTACATCATGCAAACAATTCATAACAATGTAACCTATTGTTATTTTTACAGACTTAGGAGCAAAATTTTACCCAAAACCGTAAATATTTTTTAAAAAAATTTTAAATTTTACATTGTTTACATCGTGTAAATAATTGAAAATTGTTGACACAAAGTCAAGTAGTCATATTTCAATGTTTGTTTAAGATTTCTAAGGCAAATAGTTGAAAATTTTAATTGTTTACATCATGTCGACAATCCATAACAATGTAAACAAAGTAAACTATTGTAATTTTAAGACTAAACACTAAATTTTAACCAAAAGAATTATATTACGAAAATTTTTAAAATTTTACATTGTTTACGTTGTTTAAATAATTGAAAATTGTTGACACTAAGCCAAGTATTCATTTTTCAATGTTTGATTAAAATTTCTAAGACAAATAGTTAAAAATTGCAATTGTTTACATCATGTCAAGAATTCATAACAATGTAAACTATTGCAGTTTTAAGACTAAAAACTAAATTTCAACCAAAAAAAAATTATATTATAAAAAATTTTAAAATTTTACATATTTTACATCATGTAAACAATTAATTTTACAAACTGTAAAAAATCTGAACATTTTATTTAGAGTTTTGATGAAAAAACTAAACAAATTCAATTGTTTACATTATGTAAATTTTTATTTACACCATGTAAATAATTCCAAAATATGTTATTTTAGGTAAAAAAATATTAAAAACCAAAAATTATTAAAGAAGGGATTAAAAAATAAATATTTTTTAATGTAAATTATGTAACATTATGTAAATAACTAATTGAATTCTAAAAAAAAGGTAAAAAATTAAAATAATATGCAAATAATGCATGAATACAAACATTTAAAATTTTTTACATGATGTAAACAATTGAAATATTTTTCAATAGAATTAAGAAATACTATTTTGGTAGCCTAGTAATTATAAAATATTTAAATTTTTAAAAATTACATTGTTGACTTAAGGTAAACAATTGCTGTATTGTAGATAAATATTAAAAAATATTAAATTTTTAATTGAAAACAAAATTCAAACCAAATTTTTTTATTAAAAATAAAATTACATTCTTTACATCATGTAAATAATTAAATAATTACTGTCTTTATGTAAATAATTAATTTTTAATGTTTGATATAGATTTTCTATTAAAGAAATATAAATATTTACATTGTTTACATCATGTCATTAAACCAGGTATTATTTACCTGATGTAAAACAATGAACAAACATATTTTGAACCACAAATTTAATAATTTCTCTAAGAAATCTTTAAAAATTACATTATTGACATAAGGTAAAATTGCAACTACACCAAAATTTTCTCTATTCTCTTGCTCACTGTTCTTAAAAGATTCAGTTCCATATGTTTTTCTTTAACTAAAAAAACAGTTAAGAAAAATATTTACTTATTTCCTTAGTTACTAACTCCGTCATTTGTTTAAGGACTCCCCTAAAGTAGGCTTTACTTTATAACAAAAGAAAAAAAGACAGCCTTCATGTATACATACATAAGTTTTAAATAAAGGTATGAGATAATATATCATTAAAAATGCAAAACAATAAAACAAATAAAATATAATATATGACATGAAAATATATGCTCTAATGATTTAAGTTTATTACTACAAAAACAAAGAAATATAGAACAGTAGGATTTGGCGTTTTATAAAAGAAAATTAGAAAACACAAACAAAGAAGAGAATTTAAATGAAGGGGTTGTAAAATTTAAAAACAATTTCAAGAAAATAAATTCTTTAAAAAAACATTTAAATACATTTTTTTAATTTATTTAGTCCTCTTAAAATACTTTCTTAAATACTTTCTTTCCTTAAAGTATATTATTTTTTTTATTCTCCTAAAAGTATGCTTTATAATACAATACTTTCATTAAATATTTCTCTAAATACTCACTACATTTCATCTTTTATTATCTATCAACAATAGTTTTAAATCTTATGTTCATTTTTAAGTCTTAATCTTTGTTGTAAGACTATAACTCTACTACCCTGAAGATATTTTCGTCTGCTTGTTGCACATTTGAATGCCACATCAACAACAATAGCAGCTGTAATATGACAGCGACATATAACAAAGAAATCTTTTGTAATTTAGAAAATAAGACAAAACTTAGCCATTTCATTTGTTAAACATAAATAAATAAATAGTTGAAAGTAGTTGGAGTTTAGTCTATAGAATAGACTAAAGTTTAGTCTATAGAATAGACTAAAGTTTAGTCTATAGAATAGACTAAAGTTTAGTCTATAGNNATTATTTACATACATATACACATAAATAATTCTAGAATCTAGATAAAGTTCTTTTTTTTTAATTCATTAAGGGTATACCAAAATGTATATTTAAAATATTAAAGTTTAGTCTATAGAATAGACTAAGGTTTAGTCTATGGAATAGACTAAAATTTAAAATAGACTAAAGTTTATATACATACATATATATATTTTTTTTTAATCCATTTTTGTTGGTTTAGATAAAAAAGGTGTAAACTCAAAATAAAATTAAATGGCAATAACATTGTTATTCTGTTTTATTAATAAATAATATAATTAAATCCTAATACAAAGTTAGTAAATAATTTTATTAAAAAATAATTTTAAATATTTTGTTTTTTTTTATTTTTCTTTGAATGATAAAATTTTAAAACGGCGTTTGCTGTGCTGTCTAGAAGTTATTATCGGCGCTATGAAATAAAAATTATTTTTTTAGGCGCCGTTATATTTTAGCTTTCCGACATAGATATCCGTCATCTATTGAGACAGCTGTTTTTTTTTATTTTTACGCCAAAAAATTAAAAGAAAAAAATCACAAGGACATTTTCAAAATTTCAAAACAATTATTTAAATTAATACTATTAACAAATATGAATAAAGACTTAAATGATTCAACTACTTTAATATTTAAAAATATACCCAAACAAATAGAAGATTTAACAAAACTTTTAAACAGTCTAGAAATACCGGCTCAACAAATAAAACCATTCGGACGTAAACGTGCGTTAATCACCTACGAGCATAAAAATGAAGCGGAACAGGCTTTGGATAAATTAAAAGAAATAGAATTTTCCGGCAAGCCTATAAACATATCATTATTTTGTCAAGACAAAGATAAAAAGCACAAGGATGAAAAAACTAAGCCAATTATAAGAAAAGCCCACAAAAGTGTGCAAACATCTTTAGAAATTCAAGGAGGAGCACAGATTGACACTTTTAGCCAACAACAAATAAGCAAGTACGTACAAAAATTATATGCCATTGAAGGAGATTTAGGATTTGATCAGCCACCACCACCTTATTTAAAATATAGTTATCCTCCCATTAATAAAGATATATTGGATAATATTTGTATATCCTTGTTAAGTAATAAACGTTTCTATACACAAGTGTTACATTTAATGAATCGCATGAATTTAGAACCACCATTTATCAAAAGAAGTTATAAATTTACGCCACCAGGAATACCTAAAGAATCAAGTACTCAAACTGAAGAAGTAATAATAAAAGAAATTTTAACTAAACCGCCAAATGATGATGAAAAGATAGAAGATGACGAAGAAATTGAAAGTGAATTGGAATCTTCAGATGATGAATTGAAAAAGAAACGACAAAACGTGACAAAAGTGAAACGAAAACTACCAGACCAAGATGAACAATACAAAAAGAAAGCCAGACAAATGTTACAAAATATGCAAAAATTAAACAAGGAAATAGAAACTAAAAAACCTACAAACACTCACTTATCCGTTAAAGAGATATTTGATACCCAAGATAAAAGCTCAACGGCCACCAATAGTAAAATAGAATTAAATTTAAAAAGCAGTGTTCATGCAAAAGTAAAGGATATTAAGGAAACGCCAAAATCTTTATTAAATTTACCCCTAGATTTGAAAACACAGAAGCTTTCTCTAAATGAAATGGAGAGTTTAACTATTTTTAAGAATTATCAAAAAGGCTCTGCTAGCAATAAACTTTATATCAAAAATTTACATAAAGATGTGACAACTGAAGATTTAAAATTAATTTATCAACGTTATATAAAGGATAATAACATTGAATTGGATATAAAAGTTATGCAACATGGTCGTATGAAAGGACAAGCTTTTGTTACATTTCTAAGTGATCAGAAGGAAGTTATACAGCCTATTATAGAGCAAGCTTTAGAGGATACGAATGGTTTTATATTATGCGATAAGCCTATGGTAGTGTGCTATGGAAAACAATCTTAG
>MINK01190435.1:2817-18851 GCA_001735545.1 Phormia regina | reverse complement strand
AACCCGCAACAAATTGAATTCCACACAAATAAGGAATAAATTAAAACTTCCTGTGACTTTCAAACACGTTGCACACATTTTACGAAACGATGAAAACATAAAAGGGAAAAAGCCGAAATGTAAACCAATGCTAAAAAAACACCATAAAGAAAATCGTCTAAAANNCAAAACTAACAAGAAGACAACTTAATCTAATAAAACAAGAAGCAACCCGCAACAAATTGAATTCCACAATAAATTAAATCTTCCTGTGACTTCCAAACACGTTGCAAAGCAGAAATGTAAACCAATGCTAAAAAACACCATAAAGAAAATCGTCTAAAATTCGCAAGAAAATATATGAAATGGACAGATGAGTGGAAAAAAGTAATTTTCTCTGACGAAAAAAAATTTAATTTAGACGGTCCAGACTCATACTCATGCTATTGGCACGATTTGAGATCTAAAGATGTTCGGATGTCAAAACGTAATTTCGGTAGTGGCAGTGTTATGGTTTGGGCAGCGTTTTCTACAGTTGGCATGTCGAAAATTTGTTTTGTTCCGACAAAAATGAATATTTCGATTTATAACGAACTGTTGGAAGATGCCTCTTCTCTCCTCATTTTTATGGACGAAAAATGATGACAGATTGCATTTCCTTAAAATGATTAATGCTGCAATCCATATGTTTTCCTAAGCAATTCGAAATCTTAGGTTTCAATGAACATGGCATTGCTTTGTCGAGCTGGCCGGCTTGTAGTCCGGACTAAACCAATGGAACTTTGTGGGATACATGGCCCGTAAAGTTATGCAAAATAGACGCCCAGAATGAAGCATAAAATTGACTGTGACAGAGCTAAAACTAGAATGTATACAAGTCTGGAAGGAAATGATTCCGATCTGCTTAACAACTTATGGATCAATCCAGCCGTATTTTTGAAACAATCCTAACAAAGCACATCCACGACATTATTAATAATGTACAATGGCCAAATTAGTCGTTTTATAGGAATAATATTCCTTGAAAGTATGTAAAAAAAATAATTAAATACATGAATTTTTTTTTGTAAACATATTAGAAGTGAAGTCTTAACGTGATCTCCGGACTTACTCACATGAATAAATGTATTTTTTAGAATGCGGTACATTAAATGACTATTCATTAATTCTTTTTTCAAGAATTTATTTAAATTAGTAAAGTCATAGCTAATGAAGATTTAATTAATGTCAATGAAAAAGTTAAATCTATTATGAACATTACATTGAAACAAATACTTAAATTTATTTCTTAATAATATAAGTTAATTGGATAATTGATTTTTTAATGTATTAGAACATTGAATTCGTTTATTCAATGAAATAATACATTGTTTAAACTAAGAAGAAGCGTTACATAATGAACAAAATTAGTAAATCAATGAAATATTTAATTAAATTGCCTTAAAATAAATACTTTCTAACGGGAAATAAAATAAACAAAACAGTTTGTTTTTATTTCTTGACAAGAGATGACGCGATTTAAATAAAAGTGCAAGTCGAGCAACACAACGGATTACACAAAATAGGAATTTTCCTTCTTAACATGTAAGTATAATAATGTTAAAGGTTTTAAACAGTTTTTAAAATTATATATTTAACTTATATTTGTGTAGATAAAAAATTAAGACGCAGAGAAACTCGCAGAGAGTATCGAAAAATACCGTAAATTAAAAAACAAAGAGGATTATATTCGTAAGTATTCATAAGCATATAAAATATTTTAACTTTATTCTTTATAAAATTATAGTACTGATCAAGACTACAACTGGTGATCATCATGATATGCTTGTTTTATAACTATGGCATCTATATTAAGAATATAATAATTTATTATCGATTATATTGAGTCAATATAGTACAATTTTTAACGAACATGTACATAGGGTCAAAATTAGTGCACAAATTCATTGTAACAATTTAAGCTGTGAATACACGGTTGTCAGATCTAACAATGTTGGCAGATCTGGCAATGTGATGACAATGTACTGACAATGAAAAATTGTTAGCAACAGGTAAATTGCCAGTTCAGACGATTGTAAGAAAACCTTACAATTTCATTGCCAGACAATAAATTTATCTGCCAACAAAAATTGTCAGTTTACACTGTTGGCAGGTTATTGTCAGACATTGTCAGAACTGTCAAACGAAAATTGTGTGTTAAATTAATTTAATTAAAAACAACTCGGTATGACTTTTGTTTTGGCGTAGTTTTTTACCATCATCTGTGGATGACTAAATANNTTCTCAGTCCGTGCCACAAATGAATTAAAATCCTGACCATAGTTGCACTCTGTTTCCCGAAACCGACTGCACTTTATGTAAAAACAAAGCAATAAAAAATCGCCACATTTGACAACCCTGCTTGGGACTTGATTTGTTTTAAGTAAAACAAAAACTAAGAAATCATGCTCAGAATAATTTCAGTGCCTCTGGTATTATAATGCTTTATAATTCATTGTTTAATTATATTTAACATTTAGAAATAATTCAGATGAGAAAATCTAAATAAATTCCACAAACTTGTATAATAAATAATGGACAAATTTATTGTAAATTTAAAGCATATAATTTTTTCTACCAAATGTACGCGTAAGAATTATAAGTGACTCTATTTTGATTTAAATGATAATTTTTACCCAAGATGTCTAATATTTTATTTCTCTTCTTTTATTGTATTATAGTGAAAACAACTCATATTTTGCAAAAATATTACTTGGACTGAATATGTATATTTATTACCTAGTTGGAAATTTTCTTGAAGACAGTATCATAAGTGACTTATATTGTAAAAGTCATTAGGTGATTACATTTTATGGGATGACTACGTGATGACGTGTCAACACCTTTTCTACGGATTACTAATTTATGAAAATATGTCCAAGCCTGAATGATTTTAATAGCTACAAAGTCTACAATTAGGCAGAAAAAATATTAAATTTAATGGTCAAATGTTCTTAGATTTAGTTTTTGGTCACTTTTGGCTTAACTTTTATAAAAGTTGAAGTGACGCATAAAATCTAAACTTCAGTAATTAAAAGTTATAATAACAGTCTTTACAGTGTTCAATGTTATTTCAATGAATAATCCGATTATCTTTTTGTTAAATTTTGAGTTAAAATTCATATAAAAATAAGTTAATTTTTATTTTTTTTTTCCAAAAATTGTTTTTTTTTAATAAAAAAAATATTGGCAACTGAATGCCAATATTTTTTAGTTCTATTCGTTAAGACATCTTATAGACATGTCAGCAGTAGTGATCAAAAAGGGGACAATGCATTAACTTTTTAAATGCAATAATAATGAAGACATCATTAAGATATGTCATAAAATTGTCAGCACTATTGACAACATGCTGCCAAAGTCTTGAAGAAATTTGACAAAATATATGAAAATGTCAGCAGTGATTCTGACGCATCATGAAATTGTCGTATAAGACGTCTTGAAGAATTTTCCAACTGGGTAGTATCTGAGTTATTGCATTTTGAAAATGACAAAAAAACACTTTGGATTGAAAATGACAAAACACATTTAGATAAAAAAAAGTTCAGCAATTCTTATTACTGCTGTTAATTTTTGGTACAGCGTGACAAATAATTTTTGTGATATAACCAATAAAATGCAAAAAATACACGCAAAGATCAAAAGAATTTTTTTTAAAAAAATCCGAAATTTTTTTTTGCAAAATAGAAATCTTTGAAAAATATGCCAGTTATTATTTTTAATGAAAAAATTTTTGACTTGTCGTGAACAAAATATGCGACGAAAATGATGCACGTGCTATAAATATCTATAACAATCTTAAAAAAAAACAAACTGGTCTTAAAAATAATTGGCCAAAGAATTAATTGTCTGCTGTCAGACTAATTCCAATGTTATTAAATAGTATCTGAAGTATTCGACCATTGATAAGAGACACATGATCACATATTAAAAATAATTCCAAACTCATCTGGTAAAAAAGCATCCCTTTTAGCTCAGTTCCCAAACTATTTGCTACGAAAACTAAATGCTTATTAGGACTTAAAAACATATGAAGCCCAAAATGTTTAAGACTACGAGTTTGGATAGATTTATGCTATTGCGGCAAAAGAGGAGAGTTAGGTACAGTGGGCTCTATAAATACCAAAAAATGCAACAAAGAAAAAATATTTTTTTCCTAAGAGAGTATAAAGGAGATGCGCAGTTTGTTTCCAAAATGTCGCTGAAACAACTATCAAATTTTAAATGAAAGGGATGTCAAAAAAGGTCTACAAGTTCATAAGTAGTGCCTAGAAGAATAAAAATTATATTTTCCTATGATCTGTTGTATATTATCAATTAAACATAAAAACAGTAAAAACTCCGTGATTTTCCAAGTTTTTGAATAGATCTTGTTTATATACTGTATAACTTTTAAAGAATATTAATAAAATAGTTTTCGGAAATATAATCGGTTAATTTTTATAAGTTTTATTTTTAACTTTAAAATCTTGAACTAAACTAATTTAATAAATATAATTTTATATAGTACACCTTTGTCAAGCTTTTAAATTTTTTTAGATTTTTAAACCGACATATTTTTGAACCAAAAAGAGACTTGGATCTAAAACTCTAATGGTCAATACTTGTATTAAATTTCTTTGATATCAGAGATCCGATTACGTTTTTACATGGAATCCGTTTTGACATGAAATCATTGACATTGAAATACTTTAAAAATATCATAAACTATCATATGAACGAAAAGGTACCACAAAGTCCAATAATGTATTTTCATTAACTTAGGATCATGTCTTCAAATAAAAATGTTTATAAAATTCAAAAAGTACCGTCAGAACAGAAGGTACTATAAAATCCCTCTTATGGGTTTACATTAATTTAGGACCACATATCATTTATTTCATGTTTCTACGTTAAATAATATAGTAAATTAAATTAGTACAAGAAGAACAAAAAAGTGCCACAAAATCCCCTTTACATTGTTCACATTCATTTAGGATCACATATCCATAATTTCATGTTTCTTGGTTCATAATTATTATTTGAAAAGTACCATTAGAAGAACAAAAAAGTACTACAAAAACGTCTCTTATGTATTCACATTTCTAAATTAAATATGTTTCAGAGTTAAATATTATAGAAAAATTCAAAAAGTACCATTCATATAACAAAAAAGCGCCACATAGTCTCCTCTTATGGATTATCATTAAATAATACATATCCCTATTTTCATATTTCTAAGTTTATAACTACAGTAAATTCCAAAAGTAATATTCAAATAACAAAAACGTACCAAAAAGTCTCCTCTTATAGATTCTCTTTAAATAAGGTCCACATATCCCTATTTTCATGTTTCTAGGTTTATATGTAGAATATTCAAAAAGTACCATTAGAAGAAAGAAAAAGTATCACAAAGTCGCCCCCCGAGAATTCTTTTCAACATCGTACCATGCATATTTAATTGCACATTTTTAAGTTAAATATTGCAGAAAATGTAAAAAATACAAATAGAAGATCGAAAAAGTACAACAAATTCCATCCTCTTGAATTATTACCCACAGGACCATGTATCATTAAGTATCGGAAATTCCACTCTTGTGAATTCTTATCTATATAGGACTACATTTTCTTAATATCATGTTTAATGTAATTGAAAATTTTAATATTAAGATTGAATAAAATGTAATTTTCTGCCTTTACCCCCTTTTTGGTACTTTTTTCATTCATTAATGTATCAGAAATGTTATTCCAATAAATTTCTTAGTTGTAATGGTATTCCATATTAAAATACTCACGTCAATATTTCAATATAAAAAACTATGTTTTATAAAAAAATGTGTACGATTTTTACTCCTCAAACGTTTAAATTTTTAAAAACTACCAAACTTGAATTTTTAATTTTTTTAATAATTTATAAATTTTATTTGTATGTTGATTGGTTTCAAAGATGCTTATAGTGCCAAAAAAGTACCAAAATACAATTTTTTTATCAGTTTTTTCCCTAAAAGTACTGGACACCTGTCCAATTAATTTTTAAATGAATAACGATAACTGTTCAACTTTTTTGGTATCTTTACCGATTTTTCCTAAAAATTCGAATTTCGTCCGTCTTAGTGGATTTATATAGATAGAGACCTATCTACGTTCCAAATTTCATCGCTGTAACTTCAGCCGTTTGGGTTGTGGGATGATGAATCAGCCAGTCAGTAACGTTACTCTTTGAAATAATTGTTATTTTTTTTTTTTTTTTTTTATTTTGGGAAAGAGAAATTGTTTATCTCATAGATTTCTGATTAGTAGCTGTAACAACATGCGTTTATGTGTATGTGTTTTTGTGTTCTGCAAACGTACTTCTTTCGTGATCTAATAAAGATGAATCATCAACAATTCGACCATTGTTGTACAATCCATGCGAAAATCATCAACAGAAAATGATATTCCTATTAATGTTTCATATTCCATAACATTCTTTACAATAGTTTCAATTTCATTATGTTGCTTGTGTTCGTATGATATCAAACATGTATGAATAATGGTTTTGTTTGAAACAAACTTCGTGTTTGTTTTGCAACCTATGTTTTTGTAATTGTATTGAACTAAATTATCCTGCATTTGTTTAATTCAAAATTACTATTTGTACAGTTTAAATAAAATTTAAATAATTTATTTTTAATAAAAAATCTGTATAAAATATTATATGTAAGTATAGCAACATGTGTTAGTAATTTAAGCAACCTAAACTAAATTTAAAACACTTTTACTTATTTTTTTATTTTTTTTTTTTGTTAATTTAAGAGATTTAAGTGGATGTTCTTCCATGGTAGGAAAATTTAAGTGCAATTGGAGTATAACTATGTTTATAAGGTTGCCAGATTAAGTATTTAAAATTACCCACAATTTGTTGTTTTGCTAAATACAAATAAAACTTAAAATTTGTAAATAGAAGCTAACAAAATTTTATTATTTGTTAAAGTCTGGCATCTTTATATATATATAATAATCCTTATGTTTAGAGTCTTCAAGTGATTTTGTATGAATTTGAGTCTGTGTGTGTGTGTTTTAATTTTAATGTCTTTATTAAAAAAATTGTATGCATTTGCACACTAAAAGATGATGAAGATAATTAAAATACAAAAGAGAGAAAAGTAACCAAAACGAATTTAAAATGTACATACATCTCATCTCCAACTTGTATACATACATACAATACGTTCACACTTACACAAGTTGAATGTACTTAAAATCAGGATAAAATCATTGTATTATTATTATTTTTATTTTCTTGCTTAGTTTATGTAATAAAACCGTGAATATGTGTGAGTTTATGCTGCTTCTATATATTCATATAAAATGTATACACGTTTACTACTTGTTCCTGTTTTAATGGTTTCAGTTTAAAATAAAAATAACTTCATATAGAGAGAATGTTTACGATTTTTTTTATTTTATTTCTCATCATTTTCATCATCTTCTTCAACGCTTCAACGTCTTACCAACTGGCTTTATTGTAGTTTGGTACTTTTAAGGAGTAGCTGTGTTCAGGAGTAAGTGAAGTTTGTTGGTTGTTTTCTTTTTTTTTTTACTTTTACTAACAGAAATATAAACTTGAGTGTATGTTAGTTTTTCTGTTATAAAACCCAAGTTGTTTCTTTATACTTTTGTATGTTTATTCATTTATTTAGCATTTGACTTGAAGCTTGCAAACTCATTTATCCTTTTAGTCCTTTTGAAAGCGTTACAATGTTGGTAACCATATTGTGAGTAAATATAGCGAATATCAGATATGTTAGCAAGAATTTATAGTGTAGCGTGGAAAAACATATTTTGGGATTTGAATATCGATAGAATATTTAAAAATTGTATACTACTGCGATTACACACTGGGGCATATTTTTTTTTTTTAACAAATCGATAACTTTTGATCGGCAGGATTTGTGGAAATTTGTTACGGGCATAGCATAGGAGTGTAGAATATTAAGTTTGGAATGGGGATCCAACAGAACCCTCAAGGACGCATTAGAACATTGACTACGGGAACAAATTATTTATTTTCTTATGAAGAATCTAATTTAGATGAAAAAAGTCGAGTTTTTAATTTTACAGATTATTGCAATTAAAATAAAATATTTGAAAAAAATGTGTATTTGAGAAACTATAAAAAGTCGGTGCCCATAGAGAGCTATATGTACCCTACTTTATACTCCTATTCTACTATACTCCTCTTCCATTGTAATACATTCTACGCCTTCCATTTTGTTGTCTTGATATATTTAAGGAAAATCCAAGGATTTTTACCGCTGATATCAGTCAGCCTCTGAAAGTAAATTGGATAGGGTAGGACATTCACATAAGAAGTGATAGCTGTCTTCTACAACATTCCCACACCACGTACATGTATCATCTTCTTTAATACGTAATCTTACCATATGTTTACCAAGATCATTATGACCAGTAAATAGATTAATTACCATTATCACTAGCGTCCTATTCATTTCCAGAAGAATGTTACTATATTTTTTCCTCCCGTAATAGGTTAGTCTGTATACAGCTGTCAGATTCTTATCATCAACTCGACCATACAGTTCTCAATTCTTGTTTATTTTATTTTTTGAAAGGCCAAGGATAGGGAGTGCAAAAATTTTCCTTACTGCGTTCTCCTCTGATATGTGCGCTTATGGCCTGTCATCCAGCAAAGACCTATGTTATGCTGTTCCCTAAGAGCTAAAAGCTCTTTGTGACAACTGCTGACTATCTCAGACCTAATATTCCCTATTTTTAAAGCCTTTATAGCAGCTTGACTATCAATGAAGAAGCTGATATTACACTAGGATATTTGTAACATTGATATTTAACTTGCTGTCATGGCTACGGCATAAATTTCTGCTTCAGAGATACTACAATCGGTTTTTAAACGATAAGAAGTCTTCAAATTTAGTTAATTGCTTTAGAGAACCATCAATGTAAAAATTTTATTCCGAAAACTTAACATTTGCAGTTTCTAGTCAATCATCCAGAGATAGAAATGTGGTATTTAATTCCTCTTCCATTACAGTCTCCACTCACTTCCCTTATTATCTCAGTTTTCAATGAATCAGTTTGCTATAGTCTGGTAAGGATAATCCTTGCTGATTGTTTAATATTCAAATCCAAAGGCATAACGTTTAATAGGACTTCTAAGGTTGCTGTTGACATGATTTTCATCGACCTCGTGATACTCAACAGTGCTAACGTATTAAATTTGTTCAGTGCATAAACCTTTTTGTCAGTAACAATAATAATAAAATGTTTATTAGTAAAAATATCTTAACGAAATTCTCGGTGAATGTTGACTTTATCGTATAAAATGAGAAAGTGAAAAAAACTTTCAGATTTTTGTAAAAAGAATTACATTCTTCCCAAAAGAACATCAAAAATACAAAAAGTGTGTTTAGGTTAATAAATCCACATTTTGCCGAAGTCCCATAGATTTTAATAACAAACTCTTAACAACATAATATAGATTCCAAAACTGCTTTCTGTTTTCCGATTCGCGCTTTGGTATTTTAGAAAATATATACTAAAGTCAAAACTTATATATAAAATTGGTTAAAGTCGGGAGGGTGTGTACTTTGACCACTAGAGTTTTTGGAATTGTTTTTATTTCGAAGTCGTCTCTATAAAGATATTTTTTTTATTCCTAAAGAGAATTTTATTTTAGTGAAAAAGTGTAGATACTTTATTGGCAAAACTATTTTTTTGCATAAAAATGTTCCTATTATACTATAAAATAAATATCATTACAATTTTTAGCGTTTTTTAAACGCCAAAATGATGGCTTAACTACAACATTTATTCTATCATTTGTCCTTTGTAAATACAAACATACACATGGACAACATAAAATATAATTCCTTATTTTTTTGCTGTTTGTTTCAAATAAAAAAAATTCGTAACATGAGAACACACAAGGCTCTACATACTACCAATAACAACAACAATGAAGAATGAAATAATAAAATAAAAGTAACAAAAACAACTACAACAATTCGATAGCAATGCCGCTGCATACACAAAACATATTAAAGTATTTTTGTTCTCTCGTGTTGTTATTGTTGTTTTTATTTCTCTTTTACATTCCTCTTCTTGTTCATTTTTTTTTTTGTATTTTGTTGGTCTTTGTTTCCATTTCGAGTTTTTCCGAAATCATGAAATGAAAGGAGCAGATGTTAAATTTTTAACATTTTATTTGCTGTTCTTGTTTTTGTTGTTGTTACATTTGTATGAAATGTTTTTGTTTTGTTAGTTCGTATGATTTTTTTACAGCGAATACAAACTCATACATCCTTGCACAAACACATACACATTAATGTACATACATAAATATTTATTGTTGTTGTTAATGCATGTGTTTTTTTTTTTGTCTTCTTCCTTGTAGATTTTTGTTAGTATTTTGTGGCTGAACTAAACTAACTGACAGACAAATATGTAAGAATATGTTTATATGATCAAAACCGGTGGACGGAACAGGCGTTCATAGGTATAGATGAACTAAAAAAAATAATGTATCTATACATTTCTTGGTTATTGAACTACTAATGGTGTTATTGTGCAAAATTTATTGAAAAAAAAACCCAAATTCTTTTGTAAAAATGTTGTTATATTAAAAAGAAAATTAAGACATTTTGAAATGATCGTTTGATCCTTTTGTATTTTATTACCTTTATTGATGTCATTTCGCCAAAGTCAAGTGCATTCGATTTGTTTGCTTTTCATATGAAAAATTTTAGTTTCAATTAATGTCACATATGAACAAAGAAATTATGGAATGAAGAAACGCTTAGATGTGTTACACGACTGCCTCCATTCTATAATATTCAGAGTCATAAAATTCATATTTTTATTTTATTTATTCGATTAGTTAGGTGATATGTTTAATTTCCTCTTTATAACATACACCATCATAGGTGGTTGGGGTTTGTAACGGATAGAAATAATTATCCAACATCCTTCTTAAAGTACACCAAACGACTCATGGATGGACATCGATCTAATGATGTCCGTCCATCCGCCCTTCTGGCTGGTTGGCTGTCCATGTAAACATTGTACACAAAGTATATGTCACAATTTTGAATATAATTCGATGAAATTCGGTACTTGGATCTTTTATGTTTTAAGTACGAAACCTATTGAAATTGGTCGTAATCGGTCCATTATTTCACCTCCTTACAAATATCCCCCTGAAATAGAGTGTCAGCACTTAAAAAAGCATTAAAAATAAGAATATCTTAATGAAACTTCTTCTTCAGGAAATCTCTTTAACGCGCATAAATCCCTTACGAATGTTATAATCACTTAAAATTCGACACAAATAACATTGTTACACATATACATGACAGTTGAACATTCTATGAAGATTGGTCCATTATTTACCATTACATACCATATAACTCCCAATTTCGAAAATCTCCCAAAAGAGCACAAATACATGTGAATCTTAGTATCAAAGAGTAACAAGAGACGAAACTAATTGTCAATAACTTAAATCGGTTGTCGAAAAACTAAAGGCCGGGTTAGTTAATTGTTTATGTCATGTTGATGTCCCGTTTATTTACGGGAAGAATTTTGTGCAATTATTCAAAACTAATAACGTGACATATGTTTTTGGCATTTGTAAGCAAAAACTCAAAAAAACTTTTCATTTGAAAAGGTCTAAAAAAGCAACTCTGATTAAAATTAAAAACGCCAAAAATGTATTTATTTAAGATTCTTTGGTTTTATACAAACAGTAACAAGAGCAACACTGTTATTAATGCTGTTGCTAAATAATCTAGTTGCCTTTGTTTAAGATATTATACCACAAAACTTACTAATTTACTAGTTTCAGACAATGTAAATATATTTGATAATAATAATAATAAAATAAGTTTTCAATTTATCTATTAAGCTACGTGCATATTTGTCAAATATTTGACCAAATTTGCATAACCAC
Source organism: Phormia regina (assembly GCA_001735545.1). Lineage (NCBI taxonomy): Eukaryota > Metazoa > Arthropoda > Insecta > Diptera > Calliphoridae > Phormia > Phormia regina. The sequence continues at coordinate 6,886 of MINK01190435.1, read as the reverse complement.
TAGCTTAATAACAAAATGTTTTGATATTATTTGATGTTGCAAATGTTTTGTAAGGAAAAGAAGGATCAAACATGATTCTGCGAAATATCAGGATGGTTAATCATAGCTATAAAAGATTTTACCATTAAAATGTTAGAAAATATTTAATATAGTGGTTACGGTATATAGTCAAATATTTGTCTAGTCTGAACATACTTTTAGCTAAGAAATCCATTTAAATTATTTCTCTTTTTACGATGAATATAAATTATAATTTTATAATTATATATGAGACTGAAAAACATTAAGAACATAAATGTTACTCCCATGAAATAAATTTTGTATTTAGTTTAATTATGTTTAAGTCAAAATTTTTCACAAAATAAAACACCTGTAGGATTTGTTTAATAAAAATCAAAAACTCTCTGCTTTTACACGCAGACACTTGTAATAATTATGAGAATTGAGTGACAAGATGATGACAAGTGCCACCACATACAAAAAATGTAAGTGTTTATGTAAATTTGTATGCGTGTGTGAGTTTACATATAACTCAAAGGTACAATAAAGGTATGAAATGTTGTATGTACGTTTATACAAATTTCCTTCCTTTAAACTCAAATTTTAATATACAAGTTGTGTCATAAAATTAAATGATGTTTATTGTTGTCAGTCATTTACTTATTGTTGTGTATGTTTTTGTTATTTTTTTTTTCTTTACTTGACCAATGGTGTAAAATTTTAGAGTAAGAAAAAAAATCAAAAACAAAAATAAGCAACAACTTTAACAATTCACAGCACCTTCTTTATGAGTTGAGTTTTTCCGAAATCTTGTGAAAAGCAGATGTTTCATTTTTTCCTCTTACTTCACATACAAAGAACGACAACAGCAACAACAACAACGAGTATTGTTATTAACGATATCCTACCTTTAGGCAACAAGTTACTTTGTATGTTTTACTTACTACGCACTGCACAAGTTGAAAAAAATCCTATACAAAGTACTTATTGTTAAAGTTTACTTTATGCCAACTAAAGGGGAAAGATAAATAGTACTTTTTGACTTTTCTACATCGTTTTAAAATTTCTTAAGGTCATTGAATATTTATAATATATTTTAGCAACTTTATGTCATAAATATAGGTATTTGGTATTTAAATATTTTTTAATATAGATTTAACTTTTGTTCAAAAAAAACAAAAAACTTTTGAAATAAAACTACCTTTTTCTGTTCTAATTGTACATTCGTATCATCACTGCAAAGCGATCACCTATTCATTCATAAATAATATATGAAAGTTTATCCAAACGAAGAAATTTATGTGAATCATTATACATATACATACATACATACATACATACATACATACATACATACATACATACATACATACATACATGAATATATAATTTTTTTTTTATTAAAAACCAACGTGGAAAACGGTACATGCCATCCTTAAATGAGGGACAAGTAATCTTTTAAACCGGAAGTCTGTAAATGCGTTTAATGTTTTTTTTTTTATTTAATGACAAAAAGTCTTCGAAAAAATCTTTAAAAAAACTGGATTATTTCATTTTTTTAATATTTTATATATATTTTTTATTTTTTCTTATTTGCAGATAAAACGACCAAATTGTCATCCCATACAAATGAAGAGGAAAAAAAGAAATATTCATCAAAATCAAAAGTTCCCTACTACCGTAATGAGTTAAGAGAAAAGGATCGTCTTAAGCGTTTATATGGCAAAGAATATGTTAAAAAGTCTTCTACAGTTTCTGAGAAACATCATTACAAAAATGTTAAATATAAACGAACATGTGATGCAAATACAAATAACTGTAAATGTGGAAAAGTCGCAGCATATCCTAAAACCCTTAATAGTAACACAAATATAACACCATTACCACAAGTTATTTATGTACCTGTTCCGCTGTTGATGCCAAATCCTTTTATGAGATTTATTAATATTCCAATGTCAATGCAACATCCGATGACACCTGTGCGTTTTCAACAGATGCAAACATTTTCTTATATGCCTGCGTCTCTGCCTGTACCTGGACCAATACATGAAAATTCATATGTTTTTGAAAATGCATCGTATTGCCGATTTAATTAATTTAAAATAAATGGGTTATAAAAATAAGATGAATTAGAGGTTTATGGAAAATTTAATAAAAAGGTCTTAATATAAATCAGTGCGTTGTTTAATTCCCATAGGAAAGAAAAAGTTTTCACTCGAAAAAAAACTAACTAATATCGAATGCATTATGCGAAAAATTCTGAATCATAAAATATTGCCCAAAAGATTCTAATGTGAAATGAAATTATACCATCAGATTAGTGAAATTTGGTACCATGAAATAACTTCCAATGTAATTGGTCTCAACTAAAATTAAGAAAGGAAATAAAAGTCACATTTAGTTAAATAACTCAAAATGGAAATAGAAATAAGTCCACACTGCAATGAAATAATTCTCAATTTAAAATGATAACATGAAATAATTAATGCGATTAATGCAACTTGGCTGTTTGGATTTATATGAAATTTTATATCGGAGTAGTAGAGGAGTGAGTAATGTTAAGTTTGGATGCAAGGCCCAACAGACCTCTCAGAGCCAGAGCTAAGGGAAATCAATATAAGTTACCTCTGACATAAAAAGTTTTTAATCACTTAGCAAATTTTTGTTTCTCGTCCGATTTCTAATATTTCTTTATTTATTATTGTTAAGACCTACGTCCTATTTCTCTCATAGTTTTTGAGTTATTTGCGTTTGAGTTTTTAAGAACCTAAATTGTGCATCTTCTTAGTCCAGTTTTTTCATATGTATTCTAGTATTTATGACCGATTTTATTAGTTTTTTCTTTAGCCGTTTAAAGGAAAAAAATATCTTTTATAATAAACCAATAAAAAATTGAAGTCAATATCTTTTTTGAGTCCAATTTGAAAATTGCAAAAATATTGACTTTTGGTGTTTTTTATTTCTTATAAAAGTATTCACACACTTTTTTCTCTAAAATAACATTTTATTTAGCAACATATAGTAATTTTATACTTTTCTAAAAGGTAACTTCAAAGAGATGAATTTAAGATCACACAAATCGAAAAACTCAAGTGGTCAAGGTACACATCCACGTGAATTTTTTAGAAACATTTTGATTTTTTCTATATTTTCTAAAGCTCAAAATCAGGAATCTGTAAAGGCAGTTTAGAATTCTATAATATGTTGTTAAGAGAATAAAAAAATTTACGGGACTTTGGAAATATGTATGTGAGTCTTATAGTCGAAAATGTGAAAAACCCGTTTTTGGGTAAACAAGTTTGCAATCGTAAATTGCATTGTTGTCTGTGTTTGTCGGTACCAAAGCAGAGTTTGTGGACTATAATTAGACACCAGCTGAATGGAATACGTATCGTCTGTACTGCTACACAGTTCATCAGCATTCATGATGTCTTATCCATTTGTGTTTCATTGATACCTAAACATGGCGCCCGCCTAGCACTGGGTGCAATATTGAGAAACTTAATTTGCAGCGCTAGGCATTTGGGGCAAGTTAAACCTAACGTGTACATAGTGCCGTAATTCGACATCCTGCTCGAAGGACCATAAAAAGATTGCAATCGTAAATTGCCTTCTGGTCTCTGCTTTGGTCTTACCAAAGCAGAGTTTGTGAACTATAACTAGACACTAGCTGAATGGAATACGTATTTCCTGAGCCGCTACACAGACGCAGACAAAAAATATGGTTCTGGTGACCATAAACTAAGAGTAACATACTATGATTGTAATATATGATTCCAGGTAACAATAAGTATTTTGTACGTAATCATTTTCATGATTCCATTTTATCATTTATTAGTGAAGTTTATAACCTTTTCTAAAATATTGCCTTCAATTTTATCATGTTTTTATCATTTATTAATCTCATGTTATCATAAATATAAACAAATTATATCATATATATAATTCCATTTTATCATATAACATATATTAAATTTTTTCATATAAATAATCCCGATTTATCATATTATTAATTCCATTTTTTCATATATATGAACTAATTTCATCATATATATAATCTCATTTTCAT
>MINK01190432.1:2775-14796 GCA_001735545.1 Phormia regina | reverse complement strand
AAAATAGTAAAATTAATAAAAGTTAATTTTAATTATATTTTGATGAAAGATGCTAGCATAAGCTATTAACTAAATAAAATTCTAGTTCAGTGTGTTATTAATATTTTTTTTAATAATTCATAAAATCTACTTAAATTTATTTCAAGAAAACTTTACCTTTCATAGGCAAAAAGTAGGCAACGATTTTTGATACTAATTAAAAAATATATATAATATAACACAGAGAAACATTAATTATGCGGCCTGAGGTTTCTCAGTCAATTCGGATACAATATATTAATAAGTACTAAAACTCAAATCCACTTTTTATAAATTTGCAAAATTTAGGAGGTTGTACTATATCGTGAAGCATACCACGAAAATGTTTGGTTTGATTTTGTTAAAAATAAGATAAAAAAAATTTAATTAAAATTATCTTTATGACTTTCCTGTAAAAATTTTTAAAACGGTTAACAGATAGAAAGGTTTTAAGTAAATTTGTTGGAAAAAAAAAAATTGAAAAAAATTTAAAAAAAAAATATTTTTTTTTTTTTAACATATAGACAACTTTATTTAGGATCCAAAAAAAAAAAAAAAAATTCTCTGGGTTATGGTTAGATTCTGAGCCAATCTAGCTATGTCTGTTCCTCTAACTGTCTGTTGAAATCAGAATAGGGCTCTTACGGGACAACTTAGGGAGAAGAAATTTAGCTCAAATATTTATGTTATAGAAGGTTTATTTGGTATTTAAAATAAGCAAAATCGCTTAATAAACAAATAAGTTATGGTCTAAATACTACAACAAAAGGGTGTCTGCTGTAGCATCATTTTATACTTTTCTGCTGATAGTTCTAAAAGAAAAGTATTTACATTAACCATATACAGGATAGCAAATAGAAGTACTCCGCATAGAGGAGTTTTTTCTGCTTTTTTCTAGAACATCGCCTTAGACACACTACTTAGGGAACTATATTCTCTAAAGTTTAAGACTAATACGCACTATGTTGCGGTGGCCATATCTGGGAAATAATTGGATACTATATCTCAACGCCTGCAATATGCTCTGTGTTTACTTAGTATATGAAGTACAACTTGTGCCCTCAGTGTGAATCCAGGATAAACGGATTCGTTGTCTTCTTCAGAACATATAAAATTCAATCTTTCCCATTACCACGCCTAAATGATGTTGAATTGAAGGTATCGGATAGTGTGAAGTATCTGGGGATTATATTGGCTTCCAAACTATCTTGGTTCCATAATACAAGTGCCAGAGCCTTAAAGACAGGAATCGTCCTTTATATGTGAAGAAAACCATTTGAAAATCTTGGGGGGAATAAAACCTAAGAATACAAAATGGCTCTTTGATATGGTGATAAAGCCAATACCTATGTATGGAGCGCTAGTATGGTGGAATGTTTATTAAGTAATCCTATCAGCGCTATTTATTACAGTCGCGCCACGAGCAACTCCATCTTAAACCCTATTCGCTCCAATGAACTGGCTACCGGTGCATCTTATGGCTAAAAAGATCATATCAGCGAACAGGATTAGGACTATAGGTGCATGGATTGATAGCGGATAAGGCATGCAACCGTTTCCTATACCTTTTCTTGACAGTTGTTTCTCAGTATCAATAGCGATTGCTCCTGTACCAAGAGACAGCTCAGTGGAGGCTTACACTGATGGATCCAAATGTTGATCATTTTAAAAAGGGACGTAAGAAGGATTTAAATACAATTTAGGTATATACAGTGTTTGACAATACAATGGAAACTTCTCCTATTTTTTTATAAATGGAACAAAATTCAAAATAAATTTAAAATTTGTTTAAATTCTTTGGAGTATATAATTTGTTTACACTTTTATTTACTTAAATAAACAAAAACTAAGAACATAACTTATTAAATTCTAATAATACAAAACAAAATTAAAATTATTCATAAATATGGTACTGACAAAACCATGGAAACTTAGGTATTATCTTAACAAATATGGTCTGAAGTTTTGAATAAGTTTGTTTTTAAGTACTGCTTCACAACGATGATGCATTGAACCAATTAAAGAGTCAATAGTACCTTTTAAAATCCTACTTTCTGGTGTAATTTTGAGTCCGTATTTTGCGATATACTATTTCCCATAGATTTTATATGGGATTGAGTTCTGGTGATTGGGCAGGACACTTCAAAATACGTACCTTATTGTGTTTGGGGTCATTATCGTGTTGGAGTCTCCAAGCTAGCGGCATATTTTCCTCAGCGTATGGATACATTACATCGTTTAAAATTGNNTTGGATTGTAACCACTCGGTTACAACCCTAGAGGTGTGTTTGGAATCTCCAAACTGGCGGCATATTTTCCATCGTTAAAAATTATTTTGTATCCTATACCAGTCATAGTCTCTTTTTTAATATGAATTGGACCCATACCTTGGCCTGAAAAACATCCCTAGATCATAATATTGCCACCACCAGACTTAACTGTCTTATTAGTATATTTTGTGTACAATCTCTTTCCCTTTGGTCATCTTACAAATGTTCTCCCATCGCTGCCTCTTAGATTAAATTTGGACTCATCCGAAAATAGGACAGTATTCCATGTCTGTCTCGTCCAATTTAAATGATCCCCGGCAAATTGAATTCGAGCTGAGCGATTCTTTTTAGAAATAAGAGGTTTTTTTCACAGGACCATAACAAGCGAGACCAGCCTCATTTGCCCTGCGGCTAACTGTTCGAGTAATAATTTCTAATTTTAGGTTATTGACTACCTCCCGAGGAGTAATTTTTGGGCATTTCTTAAACTCTCTTGCTATCAAAATATTTTGACTTTGTATAGTTTTACGATATCTTCCTCCAAAATGTTGAGCTTTCACAGTACCTGTCTTACGAATTTGTTATAATTTGTTTTAAACAAACACTAAAATCATTTATAATTTTAATTTTTAAATCTTCAGAAATTTTNNAACTTAAGATTTTATTTTCGCTAACCTATTGCGTGGATTATAAATTAATTATTATACGTAAATTGATTACAAAAAGAAGTTTTTAATATCAGACATAAAAACAAAATATGAAATAACTGAATATTTATCAGCTTTTGCTAGTATATGTAAATATAAGTAAAAAATATTGATATTTCAGAAAAAAGTTCCATCTGTGATTGTCACAGATCATGTATGTTATTAAAACTTGGAAATTAGCTTTTAAAAAACTCTTGTAATAATCCATTAGAAATTTAACCTTTTCAAAAATACACCTTACTGTTTAACTTAAAAACCAATTCTAAATTTCATTAAATTCAATTTTCAAACTTGCTTAAAACCTGTTACATTAACAATAAATAAAAAATCTTTTAAATTTAACTTAATACAAACGTCCGTTCTTCTTAAATTTAACCATAACTTTTAATGTGTTTTATTAAAAAATATTAAAAAAGGCCTTTAATCTTTTATAGGAAAAAAAAGAAAAACACATAATTTAAAAACAGTTTCTATTATTTTTTCATCTCTTTCATCTTCTCGAGTCTTCTTTATGTTGCAGTTTAAACACTACTCGTCGTCTGACGTGTACAGAAATGTTATTTTTTTTAGTAGTTTTGTTTAATTCATTTTCTTAGCTGGCATTATCGTTCGTCATAACAAAATTCTATGCTTGTTAACATTTTTTCTACAACAAGCCAAACAGCAAACATCTTAATCAATATGATAATAATAAAGTAACTTATTAGTAGAAATTTTTTTCAAATTTAACAACTAAGAAACGTAGTGTACAAAAACAAAGTGATTGGCATAATTACACACACACGTCTACACATCCGGACATCCTCACCACTAGTACAAGTTTTGGTATCATGAAACAAGCATTCCAACAACAACACGACCACTTATAATATTTATGCCACCTACAAATAAGCAGCAGCAAAACCAACAACAAACATCCTCAACATCAACCACTGACACAGGCCATTTTAAGTTTGGCTAAGGAGTAAATTTGCGTCAACGGATGCTGCCATTACAAACTGCACGGATATCAACTTGAAATTAAAATAAATATCCTGCTCTTTCGTATGGGAGAAGAGTGTGAGTTGCTCGTTCTACCTAGTTATAGACTTCTCCCATGTTATGCTCATTATATGTCTAGTGCCTCTCTATAATAACATATATCTCTCTTCGCTACACAAACGTACCCTAAATCAACTCCTGTTTTAATATTTGAGTCTACTGCCCGTCTCTCTCCGGTCTCGTCTCGCGTCCAAATACAATTACAAGACACGGAGAACCGCCTGCTCGCAACCCCGCTCGAGTACAGCAGTGTGTATTTATAATGTATGCTAAGATATTTAATGTTTGTAGTTATACTCCTCGGTCATTAAGTATAAAGACCTCCCCTGTTTGTCACCTTCGGCTATAGACCAAGTTAGATTGTAACATTTGTCCTAAGCTTTCTATTAGCCCCGACCCAATAATATTTCAAAATATATGGCCTTCCACCATTAAGATCTTTATTTAATGGAATAATTCGGTGGTAAAAAATAGTTAGTCCATCTATATAACATTACTATTATGTTTACTTGTAATCTCGGTGATCCGACAATTGACCCATAAGCTGCCCTATTAATATACGTTATTCCTTCCTGCATACGGAATCACCATTCTATTGGTTAGAGTATCAAGTCTGATATTCTACACAAACTATAAAATTGATATGATGTAGAAAAAATCCTATATGAACATCGGTCCAGTAACTGAACCATAGCTTGTAACCCGATTTTAAAACCCAATTTTTCGTCTCATCACCCAAATCATAACAAAATCAACTGGAAATCTTAAGGTGTATCGTGACGTTACACCGATCGTGTAATAGTTCGGTATTTAATTTCCCAGTAATTTAATATGCCAAATATTGTAAATGGCAGAGAAGAAATTCTCTTTCCCTCACCCTCACCTTCAATGAAAGTAATCACAATTTAGGAGTTCGAATGCTTAGAGATTCGACTTTGTTGAGGTTTGAAAATTTAACCCATGTCCGATCCGTCTTGGTTGAGAACTGTGTCTGTCCATGTGTAATAGCTTAGTGCGCTGTAAAGTATTCAGCGTCGCAATTCTAGATGATAACTGTTGTTATTGAATATTGGTACATTCGATTTTTTTTCGTACAAAGGACGCAGCCTATTATTAATGCGGTCCCATTATTTCACCTGCCCCCATACAAAATGTGTATCCCGGAATAAGAGTTTTTAACAGCTCAAACATACCTTAAAAAAATTTAAAACATCTTTATTATGAAATTTAGCACAAATTAACTTTTATCGCAAGCATTAATCAAGCTACCAAATTTCTGAAAAGATCGTTCACGATAGCTCGAAGAATCCACATACTAAATCTTTCTTTCCGCAATATCCCTATCCATCGTTAATATCATTAATATTTCCAATAAAAAGTTATATAAATTTCATATTTCAACACATTTATAACATTATATGTATAAGTAATTAGAGTGACTTAAAATTCATGACTCGGTCCATAATGCGACAATAGCTTTGCACCATATAAACCCAATTTCTTAGCGCCGCGCCTCAGCCATAGAGATAACATGTCTACACTACATGTGAATCTTAGTATTCTCTCAGATTAATACATTCTATTGTATATTGTACTGTATATGTTCTCTTCTAATTTCATCATTAGCTCCTGTATGTTAGTGTGAGTCTCTTCATGCTCTCGAAAATTCTTTCACTGTTTACACATAGGCAATATGGTGTATGCGAGATAATCGAATCATCTTGCACAGAGGAACTATAGTGTAACCGATCTAATCTTAATCTCGTTGCTTTCTTTACTTCTGATACAAATATATTTATTATATTTTTTTGACTCAACCGACTCACAAGATAATATAGTGATACCTTGTGAACCTGAACCCGTTATTTGGAAGTAATGACGTTGCATATACCTGGTTGTCACTGTAGATTTTATGAAGTGGGAATATTATTAGCATTAATTAGCAATATATGTGGCTGCATATTATGCTTCCTATATACGACTCATAACATTGCCTGATATGCCTGTTGGTAAGATCCATCGACCGACATAACCATTTCAGCGAATCCATAACTATTCTTCAATTTAGTTTACAATTTATACACTTGCATTATTACAAATTAGCACTAATGTTGTTATAACCAATATACGTGGACCATAACAATCCAGTACAACAAAAATTGTATGTAGAGACTATTAGATTAGTATCGACGTAATATTCTGTAATAGTATGTTTTTATTTTCCACTTAATACAAGTATGGGTCCATATGATATGAACTGTTGAAATACTTATGTTACGAGCCCCAGGCGCGGATCCACGGGGAGGGAAAAAAAGAAAATGAAAATTTGTACTAAATCATAAATTTTAAGGAAATAGTTGTGAAAATCATTATATTTTCCTCCCCCAAAAGCATGAGATAGATCCGCGCTTGCGAGCCCAAATAAATGTTTTCCCCAAACTAAAGTTCCTTGTTCTCAAAATCGCCACATGTTTAAAATTATAATTGAGAGAAAAAAGAAAATTTTTAATATGTCATCAAAGGTGGTAGCAAAGCTTACAGAGTAAACTAATTCAATTATAAATAAATATAAATTTGTAACTTCTGATTGGCTGATTTGATTTGCGTGAAATTTTGTATAGCCGTAGCAGTGGAGGGTATAATCTTAAGTTTAGAAGAAGGATCCAATAGGCCGATCAGGAGTTTAGCCAAGAGGACTTAAATTAGGGTACCTCTGACACAAACTTAATTGTATAGTTTTTTTATATATATGCTAATATTTCAAGATTTTTTTATATATTCTTTAACTAGTGAAATAACAAAGTTATCTATTTAATGAAAAAAAGTCGATATCTAACCGATTTTGAGTTTTAAAATTGCAAAAAGAAGTTTTTGTGCTTTTTTGTGAAAATAAAAGAAGCCAAATAACACAAGTTGTCAAAATAAACATCACTTCCGAATTTGACCCATTTAAAATTAAAGTTTTGAGTTTAGATTATATTTTCTAACATCCAAAGCACGAATCGTCAAACAGAATACTGTTTAGGAATCTATAGTATGTTGTTAAAAGTTTTTAATCAAAATTTGGGGGACTTTGGAAAAATATGGATTTTATAGTCGAAAATGTAAAGAAAAATTACCCTACTTACACTACTTTGAGTCCTCTTAGCTCTGCCCCTGAGGCTATTTAGGGTACCCCTTCCAAACATAACATTGTACACTCCTATGCTACGCCTATAATAAATTTCGTTTATTATTCTTAGTCGAATGGATTGTAGCGAAGGGCACGTGTAAATAAGTTTACCGGTTGGCTGTAAATTTTTTTTAGAACCTTGAAGAACATATTGCTCTATATAGTTTAATTCACAGAAGTACAAAAATCAACAATAAATTTTTTTACAGACTCAAGAAGTCAAACTTCTCATTCCAAACTGATCATTTTTGACCACTGCTGGATTGACGGCAAACGGGAATGAAAAATTTCTATTACGAAAATAATTAAAACACTTTGTACTAAATAAAAAGTATAAAAGTTTTTTGATTCCAGCTTTGCGATTTGCGAAATTAAGGCGAAAATTCGAAGTTAGTTGAAAAATTGGTAAAATTTGGGAAATCCAGGTTCCCGCAAAATTCGATTTTTAAAAGCGTTTTTCCTTTAAGGTATTTTGTGTTATCTTTCAGAAAAATATGAATACTATATGTGTTACTTAAGAAAATATTTGTATACAACAGAGAAAGTATGTTAAATGCTTTAAGGCAGCAGTTTAGTTTTTTAGAAATTTTATACCCGAAATGTCTAAGTTTGGCACCCTGTTTACACGCTCTATGTGGGGCTATATGGGTCTACCTCAAAACTTATACTCGCCTACGCCTCTGGTATGACCTTGTAAAATTTCATAAAAATCGAAGCAGCCGTTCCGAAGTGCCATAATAATTTCCATTTCATCTTTTTTTTAATCGCACACTGTGCAATGTTTAAAAAGCTTTTATAAATTTAAAGCTTTTTCGTCTGAAGGAATCAATAATGATATCTTTTAATCGATTCCAAAAAACAAATTAAAGCTTTACCATTAAACTCTTCTTTAAACACACACTTAGGCAACTCTATAACATTGATAATGATCGCAATTGTTAAAATAGGTTACCAAAAGCTTGCAAAGTTTAAATAAATAGCATATTTGACGGCATTTTTATCCCATATTTTATAAGTTTTTTTTTCTTTTTTTTTCTTTCAGCTGTAAAACCCAACTTTATCCAGCCCAGTTACCATGTTGTAGTATCATTATAATTTATCATAATGAACAGGCCACTGTTTTACTCAGAACTTTATACACTATAATAAATCAAACACCTGAAGAATTACTAAAAGAAATTATATTAGTTGATGATTTTAGTGCTAAGAATATAGAAATTGATCAACATATTGCAACTCAATTCCCAGAGATAGTTAAAATAATACATCTAACACAAAGAGAAGGTTTGATAAGAGCTCGCTTAAAGGGAGCCCAAAAAGCTTTAGGAGACGTTTTAGTGTTTTTAGATGCCCATGTTGAAGTTAATGAGAATTGGCTGCCTCCTCTACTAACACCTATTGCAGAAGATCCCAAAACATGCACAACACCCATTATAGATATAATAAAATATGATACCTTGGAATATCAAGGTTCAATGCCCTCAAGAGGTGGTTTCAATTGGCAATTTAATTATGTACAATTACCTTTGTTGGAAGAGGAGAAACATTTACAACCTCTGCCCCATAATAATCCCATAATGAATGGTGGTTTGTTTGCCATTAGAAGACAATATTTTTGGCTATTAGGAGGTTATGATGAGGGCTTAGAAATCTGGGGTGCTGAGCAATTTGAATTGAGTTTTAAAATATGGTTATGTGGTGGCCGTTTATTAGAAGTACCTTGTTCTAGGGTAGGACATTTATATAGAGATCCTGAGTTTAGAGTAAATTACACCAGCAGAAAAGATGACTTTATTTCCAAGGTAAGAGAGATTTTGTATTAAAAATTGATTTCATAAATTTCAATTTTCCTTCAGAACTATAAACGAGTGGCTGAAGTTTGGATGGATGAATACAAGGAGTATTTATATGAACATATACCCAAGCTAAATCAAATTGATGAGGGTGATCTGACCAAACAAAAACTCCTAAGAAAACAACTAAATTGTAAACCTTTTAAATGGTTTCTCCATAATATAGCCCCGGATCTATTGAAAGCTTATCCTCCCATTAAACCGGCAGATTTTGCCTTAGGAGCCATACAAAGTATAGCTGAACCCAAACTATGCATAGATCTAGGCTCCACCGAACGCCGCCAAATGTTAAAGAACGTTTTAAAACCTTGCTCTCCTGATCTCAAATATCCTTATGCTGCACAAAAATTTCATTTAAGTTTTCGCCATGATTTACGTCATCAGGGAAACTGTTTAGAGGTACAATCATGGTCTTCACATGCACCCATTTGGCTATGGCCTTGTCATAATTTAGAAGGTAATCAATATTGGTATTATGATCGTAATACTCAAATGTTTATACAAGGAAAGACTGATTATACACAACGTTGTTTGGAAATGGACAGGAATAGTCTTAAGTTATATGTAAGTTATTGTGATTTTGCCAAAAAGGAACAAAAATGGCAAATTGGTTATGTTAATCAAACGGCCATGGATCATTTCTTTGAGGAATAAAAGTACTTTAGGTTAATAAACGGATTTTTATTAAATGAAAAGTGTACATATTGTAAGAAGAAATGAAAAGAAAAAAGTAAAAGCGCTATATTCGGCTGTGCTGCATCTTTTATACCCTTCACCATCCTTGAGAAGGAATAAGATTTGGTTTTATCCACTTGGAGATTCAGGAATAGTTTGAATGTTTAGTAATTAAAGTAGATAATAATAATAATAATAATAATAATAATAATAATAATAATAATAATAATAATAATAATAGACTTAAAGACAATATTAAACTAAAATATTCCATAAATTTTTACGATACCTTTAAAAATTAATGGACTGACTTAAAAAACCGAAATATAAAATGTATGATCGATCTGTGCAAGAACAAGGTCTAAAGCTTAAATAGTTGCTGCAAAAATCTTAATAACGCGTTTTAGACTATAACTTGGTAAATACTCGATCGACATAGTTCACTTTTTTAACGCAAAAATTACAAAAATAAAATATGAATTTTTAGTGAAAGACCGAATCTAGTGGCCTACATAGTCCTTGAAAAAAACGATATTATGTGTCATTGTTGTTGTTGTTGTTTTCAGCACCTATGAAAACAACAACTATTTGCCAATTATTCTGATGTTTAAAAATAAAAATATTTTTTGGTCAATATCTCGGTTAATAAGGGACTGTTTGAGTTCATTTCTTCTATACAAAAATGCAGAAAAAAATTTCAGATCTTTTGTCGTAAAAATGAAGCCAATGGCTTATATAGGTTATTCAGAAAATAGAAATCCGGTATTAAAACTAGGAAAATGTTTTGATCTTTTGATATAAATATCATGCATCTATATTACAGGATGGCTTTATATACGCCATTTACAGAATTTTTAAACCAAAGAAAAAAAAACGGTTTTCTATTTCCATTTTCGTGGGATTGGAGCCTGATCGGTTCACCAGATCTGATAGACGTTGGTAAGAAGAGGGTTAAGATAGTTAACGGACAGAACATTCTGGACGGAGCTAGCGAGGAGTCACGTACGCAACAAACAAAATATGGATGAGGCATCCTATACCGAAAGACGAATATTCAAGATTACGTTTTTTGATTTGATAAACGAACTAACAATAGACAAGAAAGGGACAAATATAGCTTTCGCTCGCTAGGAAGTTTCTGGAGCTTTAGAGAAATAGCGAATAATAGTGAATAGGGATATAAATAGAAGGAAAGGAGAATAGTTATTCAGTTGAAGTTAGAGTTAAATGAAGTCAGTTGAAATTAGTTAAAGTTGGATAAAGTAAAGTTGCGCTACAGTTGAAATGAGTTGAAGTTAGTTGCTGAGAAGTTGCAGAATAGTTGTGCAAATGTAGGAGTTGCTCTAAAGTTGAAGTAAAATGTAGTAATTGAGTTAAAACCAGCGGTAGCCAAATTGTTAAAGTGAAGTGAATATTTTAATTTTAAATTTAATAATTTAAAATAAACTTTATACACAATAATAATTTATTAATTAAAATAAATTGTGTTTTAATTGATTAAAGCCACCAAGCTTAAATCACAGGCATTTATTTATTAAAAAGATCTCACATTTATGAACTGATCTTGCTGAATTTCAATAGCTAAATTTTCAAAAGAATTTCCGATAATTTGATAAATATATTTATATGTCTACTATCGATGGGCATTATAAAGACCATTTCAAACGACGGGTACACGGACGGACATCGACCAATCGGCATCATTTGTTATAAGGATCAAAAATGTAAAAAAATGTTCTCTCCTACGAAAAATGTAGAATTCGTTCGCCTTCAAAAAAAAAAAAAAAAATGAATTTGATAGAATTTAACACGATTCTGCTTATATACTACATACCAATATAAAATGTATAAAAATATTTTATATCATACGGGTAACGTCTGACGCTTTTTTTGGAAATAACTCTGTAACTTATGAACAATTGAAGATTGCGGCAAGAAAAATTGCTGTGTGAACACGACTATCCAAAAAATATCTTAATATAAAATCGTGTGATGTAAATTCGAAGGAGTTTGGGGGTAACGGTCCCCTCACAGAACCCATCTACATTTTGTAAATTTTCAAATTACCCTACTAAAGTTCTTGAAGATCGGTTCATAATAGACCATAGCTCCCACATGAACCCATCTTTCGAAAATCACTTTAATGTGCATAAATCCCATAAAAATTTCAGTATCAACTTAATATTCGACACAAGTAACATACCCAGTAAAAAAAGAACATCTAAGGAAGTCAATAAGATCCTGAACTTGTGATCCAGAAGTAGTGCAAATTCGGATCATTTCCA
>MINK01190409.1:15562-40552 GCA_001735545.1 Phormia regina | reverse complement strand
TATTACAAATTTTTTCCGCTAAAAATTCATTTATTTTTCACTTTTTTGGAAGTAATTAAGTTGTGTAAATGTTCTCTTTTTGAAGAGCTTCAACGTTTTTTGCTGGGATTGAAAGAACTGGACCTAGATTTGGTGAAATGACAGCGCATGAGAAACAAAAATTTGGCAAGCAAAGAAAATGTTCTATGCCAGTTGAGACTTAATAGACACAAACATAAAATTGTACACTCCTCTGGAACTTTGTTTTACTCGAATATTTTCAATTGAATTTAATATTTTGAAATGTTTGTGACCTACTAATTTAAACCTTAAGAGTTACACAAGTCCAGGTATTGAGTTTGACTATCAGAAATTTATATCCAAAATTATTTTAAGAATTTTTTATTAAGTTAGTTATGATATTTGCGCTTTACTGTATACATACTGTTACATACATACATACATACATACATACATACATACATACATACATACATACATACATACATATACGAAACAGCTCATATTTTATTATGACGATGACGATTAATACCCTAAAATGTCTATAGCGCATGTCTAACATATGAAAGGGGGATTTTTGTACGAGTATACAGACAGAATAGGCCAAAACTAAACCACCCATTCAACAACCCATCCCAAAGAAATCCTTTGTACTTTTATAGATTTTTATGTTGAATACCATTTTTATGTATCTGTGTCTACAAACTTACCTATTCATATATACTAACATACATATGTATATATGTACATAAATGTACTTATGAATATTATACATACATATGTATGAACATATATCAAAATTAAAGTGATAGACGCCATTGACAATAAAAAAATAACTTGAGTTAAGAAGAATTGTTTTTAGATGGATTTTCTCTAGTATTAAATTTGTTTTTTTTTTTTTCGAAAAATTTTAAATTTAAAACTTACGAGTGTAAATAAATTAAATTTCTATATAAAGAAAAAAATCACCAAGTAACAAATATATATTGAAATAATTCATCCAATTAAAAACTTGCTCAAATTTGTACAAATCACCAAAATGATCAATTACCAAAAATTTAAAAAAAATGAAAAATAAAAACGAAATAAAAAAAACAATTATTCAAGTAATTAAATCAATCAAGTAGATGATTGAAATAATTAAAAATGTGTACAGGAAATAAAATTTTCTTTTTACTTGAATTTTGATAAAAATTTAAACAATTGAAAAAAGGATGGTAATTTTTTTCTGTGAATATATGTTTTCAGGGTGTATTTCATGAAAATCTACTTCAGATTAATACTTCATGCAAATGCCTTTGTTCGCATTAAACTTAGATGAACTAGAAAACATTTGACTTACTAAACATGAATTTACTTGAGTTTTTCAATAACACTTAATTTTTATGGATATGTGGAATATTTTCCCAATAAGGTGGATATAGTGGTATATTTCAGCATAACTTGAGAACGTTTTGTCCGATTTAAGTTATAACTCAGAATTAAGTCTTAGAAACGTTTTCATATATAACAAGTTCATACAAAACGAAGAAAATGTAATTCGTTTATATGTATTTATTTATTTATTCAGCTTGTAACGTTACGAATAGACATGTATTATCAATAATTTATAATAAATCTCAATATTGTAAATTTGTAAAGACACTAAGCCAAAAAGGTACATAAATATAATGTAAAAGTTATTTGTTTCAATATATTTGTGCACAAATTTTGACCCTTTGTACAGGTTCATTAAAAGAATGTATTGCCATACATTTTTTAATTAATTGTTAAATATAATATTTAAATAAAAATGTAAATAAATGTATTGTAAATAATAAGTTTGTAATCGTAAATTGTCTTATCGTCACTGTTTGGCGGTACCAAAGCAGAGTATGTGGACTATACATTTTTATTTAAAAAATTAAATTGCTTTCAAATGTATTGTTGGAAAAGCTTTAATTATCTTTGAGATATCAGTAAAAAAGTTTTTTTGAACAGAATTGGAATCACTGAAATCCTCAGAAATATGTACCTTTTTTAAATTTTTAATGTTTTTATATTTTATTATATTTTTTGCATAACTAAACAGTATGGTACACATCGTTTTTTGAAACTTAAAAAATCTGCCATACGGTTTTGCATCGGAGTATAAAACAACAACCTACATAATGATTTCAGTCTATGTATACGAATTTTTTATTCAGTCTTAATATAAACTATGATAAAGAATCAACTACAGGTCAAAATCGAACAAAAATTAATAATTTAAATTCCAGGAATTATAGGTTATAAAATGTGATTATTTAGTATTTGCAATAAACTAACCCTTCCTTAAATTTTAGGTGCGTTTTGTCTATATATATATTATTATAAATATATATATATATATATATATATATATATATATATATATATATATATATATATAATATAATCCAACTACAGTCAAAATCGAACAAAAAATTAATAATTTAAATTCCGGAATTATAGGTATATAAATGTGATTATTTAGTTATTCTGGCATTAACACTAACCCTTCCTTAATAGTGCGTTTTGTCTATATATATATATATATATTATATATATATATATATATATATATATGTATATACATATATTTGTATGTAAATATTTACAACTTACACTGTAAATGTTAATTGAAATGACAACAGCTTGTCAAATAAAAGACAACAAACGGCAATTCATTTTTTATCAGTGGCATAACTACTACGAATTTAATTTGTAATCACAAATAAAACTTCATTTAACTTATCTTTAAAATTAAATACGTACATGTGTATGTAGATATACTACAACTAAAAAAATATCGTTATAACAAAATAAAATGCCAAAATTTACGTCAAATTGGTATAACTACATATGAACTTATGACTAAAAGACTAAATTCGGACTAAAATATTATAAAACAAATGTACGACAAAAATGAATGGTATATTATTTTTCGACCATGAGAAGATATTTGTTTCCAAACTAATGATGGAAAAGTTGATGCTATAGTACTTTTTTATACTATTTAACAATTTGAATAAAAAAACAATTTTTAAATGGTAATAATAAAAGATAAGTTTTTAACATGTATTTAAAATTGTTATTAATAATATTTGATTAAATGCTGGGGTTCTAAGTTTCAAATGATGGGGTTCCAATTTCCAAAAAGCTCTAAGTGTTAATTTATAAGATTGTATACAATAATTACTAATAACTAGAAATTTTATGCTCAGTAAAGCAAATTGTAGTGAAAATGATCAGATATCATATAAGAAATTACATTTTAATGCAACTAAAGCTGAAGTACTAGATAGACGACTTTTTTCTTAAGTTTATCTTAATAGCAGAGCCATATATATTAAGATATTTTACTGAATAAAATTATGTAATAATTTGGCGTTCCTAGAGCTGATGTTCCAAACTGTCAGTGGTATGAAACTGCAATTTAGTTTTAGAATTAAATTCATTAAGATTAATTAAATAATCAATTTGGTATTGTATTGTAAATATTAAAAAAAAAACAAATTACATACTTTAAGTTTTAATAATTATCACAAATTTAAATTTTAGTACCTTGATGATGAAAAAAGTACTATTTGAAATTTATTTTGTTACAGAAAAATATTTTCATATTTTCCATCCCTCTTCCAAACTCTTAACAGGAGCGGTTGGAAATCTACTTATTTACATTACCGATAACATTATCAGATCAAATACGCGCGAGGTATGAAATTTTCGTTTTACTTTTTCTAAGATAAGGAATTTTTTGAATTGCAGTTTTAAAAAAATTTGAGGAAGGTTCTGTTTGGTAAAAAAAGATTGACTGTTTACCTATGTACATATATTCCTTTGCAAGCGTGTAAGCATTCATTTTGCCAGTAGATTGATGGATGCACGCTTTTTCCATTTGTTTCGTTATCTTATGGTTGAAGTACCGATTGATAGTTTTGTTTAACAATTGATAGGTTATCTCATGTTTTCCAGCTAAAGAGATTTTTTTTATTTTTCTTATAAACAAATGAAATAAAAATGATAAGCATTTCAATATAAACAAAATTTAGTTCAATATGTTCAAATATAGTTGGTTAATGTATAAATGATTGTTAAAGGTCAGTAGTGGTGTTATCCTACATCTACATATGTTTGGCTTCAGATATGAATGGCGTAGGACGACTTGATTACAAAATGAACAATTTCAAATTGAAAGAAATCAAACGACTTTTTCTTATTTTTTATAAAGAATTGATTTTTTTGTTTTATTAAATTTTTACTAAATTTAATTAGTTACTTTACGCTAAATTTTATACGGATTTAAATATAATATTAACAAGTTTTTTTTTATTTTTTATAGGATTTTTTAAATAAATTTTATTATGTTATTGTTTTTTTAATATTTATATAATTTGTCTGGTTAGCTTAGCCTTTTATTTTTGTTATTTTTATAGTTCTATTTACTTATTGTTATTTTCATTTAAAAAAATTATGATTAATTTAAATTTATTGAATAATAATTGCAATATATATGTATTTGTAATTTCTGCATTTAATAATTAAAATTTAAAACATTTTCTCGTTAATTTTTAAGCTTAAATATTAATAAAATTTACATGTAATTTTAATATTAAAAAATTTACTTTTTATTTATTCTCAGTTCATACATAGATTTTTTACATTTTACACATTTTATACATTTTTCTGTAAACAACAAAAAATAATTAAAAAAGGAAAACAAATTAAAAACGCATGAGGGGTATGGTCAATTTTCAAATGGTACAAACATTAATTTTAAGATTCATATTTGGTTTTTGTTCAGCTTATGAATTCGATTTTCATTTTAATGAGAAACGAAAGAAACGTGCATAATGTAAATTGATTTCATTGGCTTTTCTGTATTTAATTTGTTTTAATTAGATTTCTTTATTTTTCTGCCAACTTAAATTTACACGCAAAATTAGAAATTATAAAAACTCATGGCACGGCATTAACTTTTAATTGTGTTAATTATTATTATTATTCTTATTATTATTAAATATGTTTTTAATAAATCGTTAATAAAAAATTCTTAAAAACTACATCACTTTTGATTGCTGCTTTTAAAAAGGTCCAACCGAAAGACTTTTTAAAATTCATAATTAAATATTAATAACAGTTAAAAAATAAGGCAAAATAAAATAAAAAATATTGTAAAAAATTATAAAAAGAATAAAAAATATTAAAAAATTACTATTTACAAAATTATTATTATTTTATTTTTTTTTTTTTTTTTTTTTTTTTTTTTTTTTTTTTTTTTTTATATTATTTTATTTTTTTTTATTTATTTTTTTTTTTTTTGATTTTTTTTCATGTAGCTCTTTGAGATTATTAATGATAATTTTCAAGCATGAAGGTGCCAACAAATGCTAAAATGTTTCGATCGACACAAAAGCCATGTCCAACAGATTTTCATTAAGAGAACATGCCGCCAATAAATGGTGTTGATTTTTTTTTTTTTTTTTTTTTTTTTGAAAAAGTTAAAAGGGTAACCACCTCTTTATGTCTCTAAGAATTTCACACTTGTTAATTAAAATGTACAGATAGTGCTTGTTGGTGCGGCTTAGTTAATGGCATAGGAAACCCAACTTAGTATGACTATATTTTGTTGCAATGTGTATATCAAATTGGAAAATAAGAAGAGGTATATAAAATTGAAGATGAACTGCAGTGGTTACATGTTAATGCTATAGTAAATTTTGTAATGCCGCCGCACCGTTTAAGCTCAATGTGTGATTCCAATTGCGATAGGAAGAGGCTGCTGCTGCATATTGTTGATAGTTGTTATAAAGTTGCTGTTGTTGGTGGACTTGTTGCAAGTGATCGTCATTAAGATCGCTTGTGATATTAGATGAATCCTCCTGTAAATCGCTGGGTGTTAATTGACTTTGCAACAAATTTTGATGATGGTGGTGGTGATGATGAGCTGCGACCATTTTGCTGTTTAAGTATGCTGCCTTAAGTTTTTGATTGTAAAAGTTAACTGCTGCTGACGAGGTGGCTGCTGCTGATTGTTGAGAATTTTGTAAATGTTGCTGATGCTGAGGTTGTTGTGCCGATGACAGTGATGATGACGTTGCCTCATTTTGATTTTGTTGCAAGTGGGTATTGGCACCAGAAAAGATGCTGCTGTTGTTTGTAGTGCACGAGCTTGAACTTAAGGTTGTATTTGCACTTGGATTTGTGTTCGAATGATTATTACGCAGCATCTGTTCCGCTCTTCCTTAAGCCAAGGGATACTGATGATGTCACAAACTAGTCGTACCGGCTGGAGCATGATAACCCAAACTTTGGTAATAAGATTCTTGACCCAAGGCAGCATGTGAATTGGTAAGAGGGCTTAGAGCATTGTAACCAGCGTATTGGCTCATGTCGTACATTTTAATATCAGCCTTTGATTCAGTGGGTAATAGACGATTGATTGAGAACGGATGACTGGGAGGTGCATAACCAGAGGGTTCCTGTTTTAAATGATGCATTGATGAATGATAATCACTGATCAACGAAGGATGACATCGATTAACCATACTTGTAATGCTGGAAAGTTCTTCTTGTTGAAGCTGATGATGATGTTGATGATGAGCTGGTGCGTGTTGTGCTTGTTGTCCCAAGCAAGCTAATTCTGCATTGGCGTGTAACATGGCTAATGCTTCTGCATCTTTGCTATGGCCAGTTCCCAAAGCACCGCCCAAACCGCCGTCTTTATGATGATGATGCGACTGATGATGATCTAGCCTACTATGATGATGATGATGGTGCATATGATGAGAGTCATCGTGATCTTTCTTTCCTGGTGAGGTGGCTTCTAAACTACTATGTGAGGGCGATTTATGTAGTTGTCTAATTGCTTCCTTTTTCTCATCTTTGAATCTCTTTTGGCGCCTTAAATAGCAGCCGTTTTCAAACATATTTCCTGAATCTGGATGTAAGGTCCAGAAGGACCCCTTGCCAGGCTTATCAGGGGTACGTGGAATCTTAACGAAGCAGTCGTTAAATGATAATGAGTGCCTGATCGAGTTTTGCCATCTCTGTTGGTTTTGTCTGTAAAAAGGAAACAGATCCATGATGAACTGATATATTTCGGATAACGTAAGCATGCGTGTGGGATTATTTTGTATGGCCATAGTGATAAGGGAAATATAAGAATATGGTGGTTTAGCATGAGTGTAACTGCGACGGTAGGTTGTTGGCTTTTCTACTCGAGATCGGTTAAGGGAATTTGGTGATCCTGCGTCTAAGTCTCGAGCACTGGCAGCAGCTGCCATTGATGAATATCCACCCATTGCTGCCATTGTCGACATACCTCCACCCATACAATTACCCATTTGTCCAAGAGGTGATCCCATAGAAGCATAACTCATGCTGCTTGGAGTCATGCAGTTTTGAGCCATGGAATTCATAGCCGCTGCAGCACCCATTGATCCACCCATGCTCGCTACTGCTGCCGCGGAATCTAAAACACTAGAACCAAATGTGGCTGCAGTCTGTGGCGATACTGAAGACATGCCACCTCCAACTGGCATACTCATGGTGTTCATACTATATGGAGCTCGTGCCAGCGGACTCATATTACCGCCGTTGGTACCATTGGCAATATTACTGTTGGAATTTTGAACATTTGTGTTATTGGATGAGTTGTTGCCTCCACCACCCGCATTATTTCCACCGCCACCACCTCCTGCCGCACCAGAACCCGTCGATTGGCTAGTCATGCTAACGGGTCCGCTAGTAGGCGTCTCCGAGTATAACTTTTGCATTATATCGATCGTCGTCTGATGGGGCGATCCCTTAAGGAAACTATTTAAAAGTTGAGCCGTTATGATGACGACTTTTTTAAAACGCGTTATACCGAAAAATTCTATTAAACGACAAATTAAAAAAAATAATAATAAAAACGAAAAACTTTGCCACTCGTTTGGAAAACTCCAAGAGTGTATTTTATTATTATTATTATTATTCTATTAATTTATTATTTTTTGTTTCCTTAAATTCTATAGATTTATTTAAAATTGTTTAAATTTCAACATTTCATTAATCTGTTTTTTTTTTTTATTGATTCGTTTTGTTTTTATTTATTATAACTTGCACTTGTATTTAATAGTTTTTGTTTTCTTTGCACTTTTTTTAAAGAAAAATTTTCACTTTTTATTTGTTTTTTTTTTCCTGCTGTGATTGGTTCTTTGTTTTGTCAGTTGTTGATTTTGTTGTTTTTTTTTTTATATTTTTATTATTTGTTTAAATAATTCTTTTATATACATAAATAATATAAATATATGTATTTATTTTTGTATTTATTATTGAAATAAAACACTAATAAGACGGTTTGTTGTTGCTTTTAATAAGACCGAACTGTGTTTAATGGAACAATATAATCATATGTAATTACAATTACTATAATAATAACAAGAAGAATGAATAGTAAGTAATAATGATAATTTGTGTTTCTACAATGCGCTCGAGTACTCTTTGGCTTGAGCTCTTGAATTCGACTGTTTACAGAGGGGAATACTGGCTTACTATTTGGCTTGCTAACAAATATTGTTCAGGCCGTGCTCAAGTGTATGCTCGCTACGATGTTTAAACGACAATGTGTTATAATAACTTGGGTAGTTCAGTGGAAAGGCAAACGAAAGACAGACAGATATATACACACACGCACTCACTCACTAGCTCTATTCGACTGCATTTATTAGTGAACACGCATACACTAACAAACATTCAAACACACACACACACGTGTATAATGAAATAATCACATCAATTCACTTAGCAGGCATGAGGACATCATACCCATATGCAACCACTTTTTTCATTTTCATCTTCTTCTTCCTCGTATAAAAACTCTCAGCAAATATATATGTATGTACGTGTGATTGCTTGTTTGTGTATGAAGGTATGTTTTTACAAGAGATTGACTAACGAGATAACAAACACCAACGGAACCATGAAATGAACCACCACCATGTTTATTGGTGTCTAGAAAGAGAAAACTATAGCAAACAGTCATGATTTCTATCTCTTTCATAGGCGTACGACAAACTTCGAGAGTAAATTTAATACATATCGGTGCTTGTACAACAACAAACGTTTGCGTATTAAGTTTTAAATCATTCCTGTTCAACCAACAGGAATGATTTTTATCATGGGAGGAGCCTTTGAAATCGGACGCCCCTCTATATGACACACATACAATTTTTATGAAGTTATTGCTCTGCGTGGTGGTGTTTTTTTATTTTATTTATTTTTTTGTTACATTTGTTGTATTCGGTACAATATACAGACAATATATATACGTATCTATGTAAATCCATGTGTTGTCGTTGATGTCGATGAAACCATTTTCCAATGAATCTTAACATTTGCTCTGAGAAAATTCCCTGTTCAGCTGCATTTGCTCTATTCAGTTCAATCGCCTTTTTTCTAGAAAATATATAGAAATCGATTCTTTTACGTATCAACTTCCCTCCCTATCATTTTAAAATGTTTTTCTAAAACACTGAAAATATCGTGCAAACAGCTGTTTGTAGAATTTGTGCGCTTTGTTTTTTTATATGTATGTATGTATGTTTCATTTATTTATTATTATTATTTTTTTTTTTTTGCATTTTAACCTAAAAACCTTTTCCTTCATTATACTCGAATTCATCTTTAACTTTTTTGCTGCTACTGAATTTTTTATTTATTTAGAGAAGAAACCAGCAAAGAACACCAAAATATTGTAACAACGCAACTTACGCTTTAAGGAGTACTTTCGAATAATGAATAAAAATATTTGTGTGAGAAAGTCTGTCTATATCAATGAGTAATACATATATGTATACATACATATATATATATATGTATATACAAATAATTTTTATATATAATATTTTTATTCAAATGTATATACATATGTATTTAAACCGACCGAAAAGACTAAAGAAGAAAAGTCAAATGCTTAAGACGACAAAATCACACACAGATATATTGGAAAAAATACCCTTCCACTGCTATTTCTAAATTACACTCATTTGAGCAGGGCTGGTAAGGGAGTAGTGGGGCGAATAGAACCGTACATGTTGAAGTGATGTGTGTGTTTCTTGTTGTTCGTTTTCATTAAATGCTAAAAAACGTGGTTAACAATTTTCAATTTTCATGGCTGAGGTTAAGGTACAATAAAAATATTGGTCGTTTGGTTGGTGTTAACGTCATGGTAAAAAATGCCAATGTCACATTCTCGTCGTAAATGTAAAGAAGCATGTAGAACACATAAAAACACGTAATAGAACGCGCTTTTAAACCGGCTGGTGTACTTTCTTCTCCAATAAAAGTTAAACCGAAAATGTAATCGAGTATAAACTAAAAAGAACTAATTCGTTTAAAAACGTCAAATATTTATTCGCAAAAATCATCTTACAATCGGTATATGTTAGAATTGGTGTCCTTAATTAAAAGGCTCCAATATCGCCCGCCTTAATCATTCAAAAATTAAATTGTCTTTACTTCAATTGTGATTCATTGAAAGTCAGTAAAAAAAAACGTTGTGTGGATTAAATGGATTTTGCTAAATATTTTAACGTCTTAAAAAATAAATATTTAACTCTTCTTGTCTTAATTTACATTCATAGCTTTTTTAAAAAATAATAAAAAAAAATATGTCAGGTATATTTTTACTCGGTCTACTAAACAGCCGTACAAAATATGCTGTTGAATGAAATGCTTTTTTACCTGAAAATATAAACGTGTGTGTTTGATCCTTTAATAAACGACAGGAATTTCCATACACCACTTCATAAATTGTATTTTTGTTTTTTTTTTTCATAAATTCATAATTGGGAAAATCCTTTTATATTTACATTAAGTGATATATTTTAATGAAGTGTAACGTTTCAAGTGAATTTAAAAACTACAACGTCAACATGTACCTAAAATTATGGAAGGATATATTGACAACAACCATAATAACTAGAAATATTAATGTGAAACAAAATTATGATACGATGTTCCCAAATAAAGTTATTAAAATTTAACAACAATATACATCTTTCTTTCAAATAATTTAAAACATTTTCAATTAAGTTACATACATACATGTATATTTTGCCCGTTATTTCGATCATAATTGACCCCATTTAAGCAATAATTTTTACTATTATCGAGAAATTTTACAACTATTATTAATTTTACAATTATATTACGTCTTGGACTTCAAAATACCATGTCAAAACTTTATGTTCAATATTGTCATGGATTTTTTTGTCGATTTGAAGAAAATACTTCATCGATCCAATCCATCTCTAAAATACACATTTTTTAATATTTTATTTGAATCATTTGTATATAAAGTTCTAAACGTTTAAAAGGCACAAATTAGATATTACGTTTGTAATATCATTATATTTAAACTTACTTTCTAACTACATACGTATATAAGAAAGTATTAGAATGACTTCTCAGTTATCGACTAAAATATAAAAATCTGACTACAAAAAAATTTCACAAATTTTTACACCTATTATATCAAATTAATAAGAAATATTTTTGTATTCAAATCTACAAATTTTAACATTTTCACTTTATATGAAATGTGGGCGGAGTTTTTTATTGTCCAATTACAGTCCCTTGGATAATTTGTACAAAATTTCGCTAACATTGGAGGTGGGCGGTAAAGTAAGCCGATTAAGCACATTTTTAGTTTCAGAGTTTATATCGACATTCGGACATATTAGCAGAAGTAACAATGGACCTCCTAAGTTTCTAATATTATTGCCATTAACTTTGCCAATTTGTAATCGCCAACAAACCTTATATAAGATAAATATATGTCACGTTTAGTCCATTTAGTACGACAAAAATACCAAAATAGAAAAGAAACTAAAATGAGGGAACATAAAATATATTACGAAAAATACATCCATAACTGAAAGTACACCAAGAGAAAAATCGATTACATATATACTATGTATGTGATGAAAACGATAGTGAGTCGCATAGCATTGAAAAGTTTCATACACAGAAAATAAAATTATTAACTGAATTTTTATTGGAGTTTAATTATATTATTTATTAATGTAATTAATTTTTAATTGGTAAAATTTTATATTTTTAATAAATTGACAGTTCTTACAAATAAATTAAGAAAAAATATTTTTTTTCTATAAAAATGTAGAAATAAAATAAATTTGACTAGTTTTTCAACAATTTTCAGCTCATTATGTTTTTTAAGAAAAAAAACACTAATAATAAAATCAATTATTGCACTTATGATGATTAGAACAAAATTAATTAATATTAAAAATTTCGTAATTAAAGTCAATTTTTACTTTTTTCTGTGTAAAATACTATTTTAAAATAATTACTAATTAATTTCCAAATAGCACTTTAAGCACTTAAAACATTTAGTTTTAGTTCCGAAGTGACAGTGAAAATAAAAGAATATAAAATTTCAGTCATATACAGTGTTGCCAAAAGATGTAATAGGTAAAGTGCTAAAACGTTCAAAAAATTATTCCAAATTGCTCTACAGTATCAAAGACTCAAACTTAAGACAAAAGTAAAGATTCTTTAATTGAATTCTTTTAAGAATCAAGTAGCAAAAACTGCAAGAAAACTGACGAAGAAAACCATGCTTCGATTGAAAATATAAAGTTGGATCAGGGATCAAATGAAAGAAGTGTAGCGGTTGAATTACAAAACTACGATGTGACGACATTAAAAACATTTAATTAAAAAGATAAATATTTTAATTTAACGAAACTTCAAATAGTTCTTTTATTTTTTGTAAATTTATAATGCCAATAGCTTTAAGCCATTTCTATTCTAACCATAGAATAACGTATACGGAACAACAACAAAATGCTTATTAAACACATTTTACTTATCATAAAGAGCTTTTATCATAAATTTTGTATGACCATGTGTCTTCTCACTATATTGTAAAAATTTTAGTATTTTCAAAATATTGACCAAACGAGAACTACTTCTGAAAACTGTAATTTTCGTTTATTTTTATATTTATACCATACAAAATAATAAATATTTTAATTCAAATGGTAATAAAGATCAGATAAAATATTTTTTTTCGATCCATTTGAATCCACTAAAAATAACAATAAAAAATATTGAAAAAACAAATTTTTCAAAGTAAAAAAATTTCATATTTTTATAGAAAGCCTTTATGGATGATTTCTTAAATTAGATCTTTCTGAATTTTTTGATTAATATATTTATTTTTGTAAAACAAAATTTATTGATTCCACAAAAATAAATATCGAGGTAAATTATTTAGTAAAAATATACATATATTGTAAACTACCGAAATATCCGATTCAGAGATGTGGAAAAAGTCATAAATTTCATGAAATTATAAAATTTAAAAATTTCCAAATATTTCTAAATTAAAACCGACTATACACAGAAAAAAATATTTAAATTTTTTTCTTAATTAAATTATTTACTAAATTTGTATTGAAATTTAATTATATTATTTATTAATATAATTAATTTTCTAATTGGTATAAATTTTATTTTAAATAAATTGACAGTTACAAAAAATATAAAGAAAATTTTTTTTCTATAAAAATGTGGAAATAAAATAAATTTGACTAGATTTTCAACAATCTTCAGCTCATTATGTCTTTTGGAAAAAAAGCAGTAATATAAAGTCAATTATGGTAGTTATAAATATTATCATTTGTGATGATGGATAAAGATCAATTTAAAAATTAATTAATATTCACAATTTCGTAACTGAGTCCAATTTTTTACTTTTTTTCTGTTATATGTTTATATTCATTTACAACAGCGTTTGGATAATAATTTCTTGCTGCTCTTAGAAACACATCTAAAGGAATCAATGTTTAAAGATATTATAATACCTAACATAACAAATTTTATTGATGTTTAAAAGAATTCTTTAAATAAAATTTGTTGCAATTTTATTCGTATACTTTAACATTTGCTAGATGGGTGCCGAGATTGCTTCTTACTTGCAGAGAGTATTGGTGGGACCGATAAAATGACATTTTTGGCTTTAACGACTTTTGAATTCAAACAAATCCTTTACATGCGAATGCCAAAAAAATACTCATGTCTTAAAATTTGTTATTGCTGAATGCAGCACGATTTAAAAGCATTTGTACTCAGAAAATATGCACAATACTTGTAGCGCCGAACCTTCTAGAAATTATTTTCAATCAAACAATTCAAAGTTAACGATATGTTGGGTTCGCCAGAGAATCGAATATTAGATTATGCAAAAAAGTGAAAAAGACTGTATAAATCCTGAGATGTTCAATTTCAGGTACAGTGGTAAGTTCTTTCATATTGAGTTATATTTTTTCTTAGAGTTTGATACATAAAATTTTTAATTATATATATTTTGGTCATGTTTTTTGGGAATATTATTGCTTGAATAATTACTATAAACATTTATCAAGATATGATCTATACAGTTTTATAACATAGTGTTGCATAATTGAGTTCTAAGAATGCGTTAGCTGTAGAATAATCATGAAAATCATCATGATCAGCGGTGAATAAATAACCTGTTAAATTTAAAATATTGTAGTGAAATGAATATAAGTAAAATAGTATGTGATAACCACGTAACCAAGTACCTATACAAGACCATATTTGTACTATCGAAAAGCATCGATTTTTAAAATGTTATGTGTGTATGGTAAGATATTTACTATTAATGAAAAATAGGAAAACTAGTTTGACACATTACCGTTTTTTTAAATTTAATCAAAATACGTGATCTCGGACATAAAACTGTTTAAAGATAAAATAAAATAAAATCATATATATATTACATATACATAAATATAAATATATAGTAACACATATATATTATATATATATATATAGTATATATATATATAACATATAATATACAGGCATATATATGTATATATATATATATATTATAAATATATATATATATAATATATATATATAGTATATAGGTATATATATAGTATATATAATAGATATATATATATAACACATATATTATTATATATAGCTATATAATATATATATATTATTATAATAAAAATATATAGTTATATGATATATAATATGTGTAGATTTAGTATGATATATATATATATATTTAGTATATAATATCTATTATATATATAATAAGTACTATTAATATATATGATATATATAGTCAAGTTATAGATAGTTATACATAACAACTATATAATAATTATCTATTATGATAGTGTGATAACATATGTGCGATAGGTGCGATATATATAATATAAGTATATAATTATATAGTAGTATACTACTATTGTATATGGTAGTATTATATAACACAATATATAATATATATATACAACATGATATATAATAACATTATATAATAATAGTTAATATATATTATATAGTATATATTATATAGTAGCTTGATAATAATATATATATTAGTATAATACCACATATATAACATCTAATATTAATACATATATCTTATATTCAATGACTGGGGGGGGGGGATGGTCCGCCATCTATGCTGCCTTTACTCACATCACTGCTTTTTAATTGTGACTGTCGGTGTCAGATAAAGTATCGGAGGGGCGAGATCAGGTGTTGGTCACTGCGCGGATTATGCACCGGGTATAATAGTGTATATATAGTATACATATATAATATACTAATATAGTTATATAGTATATATAATAACCTTTAAATAAAAATAGGAAACAGTTCTGAAATAGGTTTTTTAATTTACATAAATAGTGAATTCTCGGATCTGTACTGTTTTATAAGATAATAAATCAACATATGTGTTTATTTAATACATAGTTATATATATAATATAATATTATATATATATATATATATATATGTATATATATATAATATATATATATATATTTATATTATATATCATAGTCTAGATTATATATATATATATATAATTTATATATATATATATATAATATTATATACTATAATATATATATATATATATAATATATATTATATGTATTATATAGTATATATATATGATTAGGATATTATATATATTCATAGATAGATCGATAAAAAGTGACTCGTCAGATTTATATTTTAAACAACAAATAAAATATCTGAATAAAGAAAATATATTAGAAAGTAATAAAAAAAAAATGTATGAATATAAATATTTAAAAAGGAAAGAAATAACTTCACAACACCAGTTTCGACATTCATTAGTATTTAACTACGTTAAGTGTGTAAATACCAGCCGCAGATTTATTCTTTTGATAAAATACTGTTTTGTTGTTCGGATTGATAAATTATTAAATTCTACAAAGAGTCAGCAAATAACAATATTACAATACAAAGGTCTATATATCATGATATTCAATTTGTATACGGCAACTTCTTCGTTGTTCGACCGTATTTTGGGAACAGTTTTTATCTTGTTTGACTCTTGTGATTATTAAAGGAAGAAAGTTATGGTCGGTTATAAAAAAAAAATCATAAGATTTCTTCAGATCTAGACGTCTTTAGAAGTTGTAAAAGGAGACATCTTTCAAATTTCTCTATATCGCACAAGCCTGGACATCAAAGTCCATAGAAAAAGGAAAGAAGTCTCAAGTTTACAACAGAGGAAACACAGGTAACTATTCTATTACCAGTTTATAACTTAAATATATTTTTTAAACGATTTTTAAATTGTATTCCCCTTATGTTAAAAAACAAATATATAAATAATATCCATAAACTATATGATCCAGATATTTTTACTGGTAAATTTAAACAATCTTCGCGGTTTTTTCAGGTATAATTAACTAGTTAGAATCCGATTCTTGATAATAATGATTCTGAATACTTTGGAAATAAATGAGTTAGTTGAATAGCGTTCAAGAGTAAGTACTTCCTGGCAATGACATTCTGAAGTAATACTTTCCTGAAATGTAGTGTACCTGTAATAATATAGAGTAACGTAGTTGCCTCTAATGACAATCACGTGTTAAAATAATGAGTTTCCTTGATGTAATGTACGTGAATAAGCCATTAATATTAGCTTCTTGACCTCTTTACACTGCTGGTGTTATTAATTTCTGTGGAGTTTTTTAAAAAAACTTAAAAGTTTTATAAAATCAAAATATATTTCTAACCCAGCAATGCAAAGGTTATTGGATTATCTTTGTGAAAAAAACAGTACTATTTCGGTAACTATGGTTGAAATTTCATTGAAATAGCTTGTGATTTAAACATTTACAATAGAATTAATATTTCTGTTGTAGGTTCCAAATTTAAATTCAGGTGTCGGGATAGCGCGCACGGGTTAAAAAGCTTCTCAAAATCAAATAATAGGTTGGATAAACCGAAACGGAATAACGCGTATTCGGTACTTAATTTTAATTTTTATTTGCTAACCCGTAGATTGATAAGGTCATGTTGAAATTGATATCGGTAACGGTACCGATAACTGAAATAACTGGTAAATACCCGTTATTATCGAAAAAACTGGAAAAAAACGTAAAATTAATTTTTTGGGAATTAATTTTTACTTGAATTTCTCAAAAAACTAATATAATTCTATTTTATTCTGATGAAATATTAAGTCAGTATTTAAAAATAATGAATTTTTAACATTCGAGAACCTCATTATGAATCAATACAAATACTTATCACAAGCATTTTGGACCTTTAAACTCGACTTTTTAGGAAATTGAAATGTTCCAATGTAAATGTCATACTCTAACCAGCAGAGAATATTTCCAGACTTTTCAATTTTCTTCCTCTTACGATTTATAATACTGATTGTTCTCTAATGATTTTTTTTTGAATCTGTACAGTTTTCTGAACTTGGAAATTTCGTATTTGATCAGAAAACATTAAAATTATTTTTTCAAAACTACTTTGTTAATAATATTTAAATAGTGCCTTATAATATTAGACCTGAAGTTCCTAAGAAGTAATTTAGAATGCTGAGTTCAAGATGTTATAAAATTGTTATAGCTTCAATGAGGGATTGGAGAATTCCCGCCCCAATCACATTACTCGAAAATGATAAAGAGGTGTATCTCAATATTTTAAACGTACCTAAATTTATTAAGATACGTCTAAAGTTATAGTACTAATATTTCGAAAATGTAACGGACC
Source organism: Phormia regina (assembly GCA_001735545.1). NCBI lineage: Eukaryota > Metazoa > Arthropoda > Insecta > Diptera > Calliphoridae > Phormia > Phormia regina. The sequence goes on along the minus strand of MINK01190409.1, from coordinate 22,438 downwards.
ATATGAAAGCCTTATATAAATTTGTCAATTGATATGAAGAAAAAGATGAGTCATTCTCTTTAACTTTCTTAATGGTTTTTTTCTACTGATGATTATCCGGATTAAGTCCTTTAAAATGGATTTAAGTTTTTATTGCTTTTCTTAAGTGCGAGTTGATGTTTTTAGTTGATTCATAATTAGATATTCATCGCCATACGAGTAAGTTCGAAGAATTATAAGATTTATAAATAGTATCCGCGACTTATTTTAGAAATTGTTCGGAATAACGGACAAAATTACCGGAACAGCAGCAGCCACGTGCATGTAGTGAATTCTGAAGGAAATAAATTTTGGTCTTAGAATCCAAAATTATGCGAGCAAATCTCATAGAAGCATGAAGACAGAAATTACGAACCTATCTTAGTTTCATATGGATAAAATAATGTGGGACAATTATCTTAAGTTTAATGTACCCACATCTTCGATAATGCATTGTTTTTGTGTTTGGCTATAACTTTTATCAAAAATGAAGTCCGCACTATGTCTTAAGGCATTAAACTTTCTTTGTAAAAATATACTTATTGTTATAACGATTTCTACTCCAGAAAGGATTGCTATAAATCCTTTATTTAATTGGATTTTGGAAACAGTAGGAACCTCAAACTGATCGCTTTCAACAACAAAATTCTGAAAGGAAATCAAAGGGAATCAATTGAAAAATTTACAATTTAAAAGTTTGTAATTAAAAATGCAAAATTTACGTGCGAACAAAGCAAAAAGACAGATACGAGTTGAACAAATTTAGTGATTTTAATTGGATATCCAATTAATGAAGCTTCCACTTTTATTTGCAAATACACTTGTATTCTGGGAATGAATCCTAATAGAAATGTATTTGAAGTATTTAAAGATATGATGTTAGAAGACAGAACATATAAAGCAGTGTTCAGAACTTCTCGAGAGAAAAAAGTGCTAAAGGGGTATTAAAAAAGGATAAAAGGCAATTCTTAGATAATTTAATAATGTAATTTTGTTATGTATGCATAATCTTTTATTTTTTGGTACAATATGTTGCGTTTAATTTTCAACTTGCTATGGTTCATTATTCGTATATTATATTTTGGTCGATATGAGATTTCATATATTAGATATCTTATTGAGAAATATATAAAATAATTAAAGAAGGTGTTCCAAAACACATGAAAGTGTGTTTCTCTACTTTGGCGTTACGACCACCTATTTTCGTTTCAAATTAATCACCTCCAGAACTAGTTCTCTAGAGGGTTGTTAGCTTAGCCAGCACCTTCTGTGGAACGTTACGGAACTAATTAGATGTTAATCAAATGNATTTCTGTTTGAAATTGTCACGTTCAGAACTAGTACTATAGATACGTTAGGTAAGGGTTTTAGAGCCTGTTTTTTATCCTTTTGTAAATGCCACATTAAAATTCAATTAAAATTTTATCTTTTTATTCGCAGAAGTGATATAGAAGTCATACAAAATTAATTTTTAAGCACTAGTTCGCTAAAACATTCATTTTAAGTTTTAGTGTTTGTTCAACATTTGTGCATAGGGGGGTATCTTTAATGTATTAAATGTATTAATATATTAACAGTAAGAGTCAAAGTTTGTATTGCCATATAAATTATCTGGATTAATTTGGCCCTATGCGCTTACAATCTTTAATAAATGAAATATAAAATATAAATATAATTATATCATATTATCTAGCTTTAAATCCACACTACATGAATTATTCCTATTGTTATTTCAACTGAAAATTAAATTATTGTAAAAAAAAATTATAACTTAATTTGTGTTTAATTCGTACCATTTTCAACAAAAATATATTTTAAAATAACACTTATGTAAACAATACTGTTTACAAACATATTTGAAAATGATACTTAATACATTAACAAAACTAATATAGATTCTACGTTAAATGTATTGTATAAATTACCCACTAAATTAGATAATAAAAATAAGTCTTTATTTTAATTAAAAAAATATCTAGGCTTACAATTTTGTTCTTTTATTATTATTATCATTTTTATTTTTTTGAAGACTTTTTAAAAGTAAAAGTAGATTTAGCAATCTCTTAAAAATGTCCATACAAATACAATATAATTTCCATGAAAATATTCGAAGTTGTTCTTAAAAATTCGAATTACTTTACCCCAAATAATAATCAAAAACCTTCCTTCGAACTCTAAAGCAAAAATGTTAGTAGACATCAGTGTTGCCACATTCTATTTTTAACAAATGCCTTTTTAAAATTCTTAATTTGTTAACTTTTATACAATTTGTGAATTTAAAATGAAATTTCAAGAGCAAAATAACGTAAGTATTTTCACAACTAACTAGATTTCTGTGTGTCAACGATATGAACAAAAATGTAAAAATCGGTCACTTGCTATTTTCCTTTCGACTGGTGGAATTTTTCAATGAAAATAAGAAAACTACCCACCTGGACTCTGAAAAGCGAAAGCGTAGGAAATACAGAAACCCAAATTCATTCGAATTTGGTCGACTTGCTTTCGTTCGACATAGAGAAACAGACTACTATTTCTTTGCGTCGGATCAGAATCAGCCCCCTATCGATTAAAAGTCCTTTTAATTTTTTTTATAATTTTCAACGTTACAAGTTTTCTCATTTTCTTATATAGTTATTTTATTTAAAAACTGGATAAAAGTTTTTAATATATGAAATTTAATCTGTCGAGTAATCAATCTATAGAATGAATTATTGTTGGATAATTTAGTTTTTTTACTCATTTTTATATTTTAATATTTAAATTTTATATATTTAATAAAATATATATAACAAAATATTCAAACCACTTTAGAAATCGTATTCGATGGATTTATTTGGTAGAAGTTTTGTTATTTTGAAGTATACATTTTATTCTCCAATACTATATCCATAAAAATATGTATGTATACATGAGGGTTAATATGTATATGTATGTATTTAAATACACGTAATGTATTCACTAGATATTTAATCTTAAAGCCATTATTATCTATACTAAGATAACTCTCCACACTCCAGGTACAAATGAATATAAGAAAATATTATTTGACTGTCTATGGAACGGAAATGAAACACCTAAGTAAATAATTAAAAAAAAAAACACACACACACAAAACAAAAGTGAACAAAATATGAAACTATAGTTAGAAAAACAAATAGTAAATTAAGATAAGAACACCTTAAATATTTTAATATTTACACACACCAATTTATATTATACATACCGCACATACGTACATATATGCAATACACACTGTAAGAGTCTAAAATGTAATAAGTTTTTGCAGCTAACAATAAAAATACTTAAGTACGACTAGAATGAAGCCTAATTAAAACTCGCCAAAACACAAAGATGTGAAAAGTAAATACGGGACAAACAAGAAGTAGAAAAATAAAAAATACAACACATTAAAATGCGTTTTTGTTTTCAGAATTCTAAAGGTACTTTATAGATAGATGCCGCCATTCTGACATATCGTACCAACACCAACACCACCACCTCTCAATAATCATGAACCACATTTCATTTGTAGTACTTTCGCGGCAATTTATTGCTACAATTATTTTATGGTTATTACTGCAATTGCTCTGGTTTTCCATTGTTCTGTACTAATAATGTGTGTTCTTTCGTTATTTGAATTTTCTAAAGGATAAAAGACTATGACTACTTGCACTAAATAGAAAAAGAAGAAAAACTACACACAATTAATCAACAATTTACCAACTTTATTGGACTGAACATTTTGTTTGCACACGCGCATTGCGGTAATAAAACAAAAGAAAGTTTTATTGCTGCAAATACTCTAACATGCAATAATAAATACAACGACAAATACATCATTATGAACAATTTTGTTTCATAGAACTAATTATATATATACTAATGTTTGTTAAAGCGAAATTATGTAGAACTAGACTTAATTTGTCTGTCTTCATACTCGATTATTTTCAACTCGAACAAATTTGCATGTGATAATTTGAACGACTCATTTCCCTAGCATTTCTTAAACAATAAATAAAAATTTTAATGTTCTTAAGATAAAAATCAGGCATAAACTTTTATCAGACATAAACTTTTGCTTATTCTTAATAATTATGAGTCACAATTCATGAAAAACTTTTATATCAGAACAAAAGGTTCTTTTCATAAAATATGTATATATTTTATGTATATGGTATTCTGATTTCAGGTTTCACAAATTATTGCTTTCAAATAGATCAGCAGATATAACAACCATTAGCAAACTTAAAACTTATATATATACTTATATATATATATATATATATATATATATATATATATATATATATATATATATATATATATATATATATATATATATATATATATATATGATTATACTATTATACATTATATACAACATATATACATATAATATATATATATGACTATATATATCATATATATATAAAAAAATATACATATATATATATAAGTATATATATATATTTTTCATTTGTAATTTCATTTCCTTAAATAAAAAATTTTTCACAGAATTTGAAAAATGTTTTCTTATTTCTAAGTACATTTCATATATGGTAAGTACATATGTATATAAAGAACATCCATATTCCAACATTATGGTTGTCCTCATTTGCGAGTTTCGAGTGCTTCCGTGCAACATAAACCATGTCGTGGACTAATGGAAAAAGAATAACGTTCGTCCAGTCATATCATATGGGTTTTTTATAATAAAATCACTATATGAATTGAAATCAGAAAATACCCGTAGAAATAATTTACATACATAAGACAAATTTAATAAGCACTTGTTAAAAATTATACATTATAGAAACCTTTTTTAAACACAGAAATACTCACACAGTCAAAGAAACTAATTGAAGTGAAATTTGTAATATAGAATAAATACTTTCGGATACAAATGGAATATTGTCCGGCCACACACGTTGGAATTGAAACTCGAAATCCAAAATGTGTGATTTCATCGGCACCACTATGTGAAAAAATGCGCGTGATGAAATGTTTTTATTTTTTTTATAACATAAAAAATTTGAACCTTTAAAACGAAAATGAGAAAAAATAGTAGTAAAAAAAACCTTTTTTTGTTAAAAAATTGTGTCAATTGCTCCATTCGATAAAATATTTATTAACGTTTGTGTGCGTACAAGTGTTTTTATACGTAGTGCATTCCTCTTAAAATTTTACATTTGTAGGCTTTTGTTTTTTTCTGTTTTTCAAAAAAAAAAAAAGAATGATACAATCAATTTCCAGTAGTCCAGTAGAATTTTGATTCAAGTTCAAGAATGAAATCATATGTTCCATATATTTATAAAGTGACGAAGATCAGCTAAGCGCCACTTGTAATGTCAATTTTCATAACCATTGAATGCTGAAGGTGAAGTGTGCAACTCAAAAAAAAAAAAACGGCAAAGAAAAAACATACTAAAATTACAGATCCACGTAAAAAAGGATAGTGGATATTACATCATTGATATGACTAGAGAGCTGCAGCACTTATAAATATATTATTCGTACATTAGGGTGACCTAAAAACATACTAAAGATTATAGCTAAACTTAAAAGTTTACTCAACTTTATATTATTATTTCTAACAAGTTTTTTCTTTTCGATCTGGTTTCAAGCAAAATGTTTTTTTTTCGGATTTTGAAATATTTTTCACAATTTTTAATTTTCTCTTAGCATCTTTATTTAATTTATTATTGCAAATTATAATTTGTGAATATTATCATTGTATAATTACATATACCGATATTTCGATAAATATTTTTCAAAAAAAAAAAAAAATAAATAATAATAATAAAAAAATATGATACAATTTGAACTAGCGCTGTTTTCAAAAAATATTTGTATAGTGATTTATTCAAATCACTTTGGAAAAAATTAAATTTTTGAGGTTTAATTCCATAAGAGAAGAACCACTCTAATATACATACATATGAACATATTTATAATGATTTGTGTTTTTTAATCTTTTTCAGCTTGGACTTCATTCATTTAATCTTCAATTTACCAAGAAACGAATTCGAATTATGTTTTTTTTATTTCTTTACGCATTCTGTTGGAATGACTCGAACAATGGTACATTAAAATTTACTTTAAAGAACGTGTCTAAAAGCGTGACTCAGGTCTCATACTAAGTGCTAATTTTTTCACATTAGAAATCGTTATGAAAAATAAATCTGAATAACCAACATATATACTGTTGTATATGTTTACGTTTGAGTATAGGAATTTCTGAATCGTTATTACAAACATATGTTTTACACTGAACCAAAAAGGTATAAAAATACAATGAAAAAGTTAATTGTTACAATGAATTTGTGCACTAATTTTGACCCTATGTACAGGGTCATTAAAACAATGTATTGCTATACATTAATATTAAAATTTAATGTAAAAGTTCATTGATAAAATTGTAAATCAATGAACGCGTTCATTAAATAAAAAACTGCTTAAAACCATTAACATTATTATACTTACATGTTAAGAAGGAAAATTTTAAAATTCCTATTTTGTGTAATCCGTTGTGTTGCTCGACTTGTCCTGTATAACTTATTTACTTTTTTAAAAATGTTCTTTCTTAAAATTCATTTGTCTTATATTTAAAACGCGTCATCTCTTGTCAAGAAATAAAAACAAACTGTTTTGGTTTTGTTTACCTTATTTTCCGTTAGAAAGTATTTTAAAGTAATTTAATGAAATATTTCATTGATTCCATAATTTTGTTCATTGTGTAATGCTTCTTCTTAATCAAAACAATGTATTAGTACATTGAATAAACGAATTCAATGTTTTAATACATTAAATCAATTAACTAATTAACTTAACTTATTAAGAAATAAATTTAAGTACTGG
>MINK01190409.1:0-15029 GCA_001735545.1 Phormia regina | reverse complement strand
TATATTCTCACATCACAAATAGTATTGTGTGATTTGTTAAAATAATTAAAGCTCAATTAATTGGAAAATATATTTTTAGTGATGGTGGTCATGGCCCACTTGAAATCGAAATTAATATGTGATGATAAGATTTTACCAAATAAACAAAGCAAAGTGTTTGAGTACGCTACTACAACATTGATTTGATTTGTATTTATTATTTGCTGATTGTTTGCTTTAGTTTTCTATTGTTATACTTAGATTTTTAGTGTGTCATAAATCAATAATTACCGAAATTTTTATATCAAACACATAGATGTTTTGTAAACAGATATTTTGTGTACTTTTTCTGTTATTAATTATCGCATTGTAGTATCAAACGACCACCTTAAATATGTATGTTCCATATATGTATATATATATATATATATATATATATGGGTGGGTATACATTGACACTTGAATTATTNNTATATATATAGATAGATGATAGGTCACCGTCCGCCTACTTTACTGCTTTCCTCAACTACAATGTAATATTTGAGAAAAAAGTTTTGGTGGGTATACATTGACACTTGAATTATTTGGCGGCAATGTATTCCATTTTTGTTTAAGATTAGGAAATGAAGCTATAACGGACACCATGTGTTTCTAGTATTTAGTCCTTAGTAGACTTTTTCATTTGTGAATCCATTTGTTCCATTTTCCTTATTTAAGATAAATAAATAAGCTAAGTGTTGTCATATTGGAACACTATCCGATTTCAACAAACAGACGGACGGATATAACACATGGGAGACAAAATCAATATACCCCATTAATTGTAATAACATTTTTCACAATAAAGACAATATTATAACAAAATGGTACATATTAAAACGATCGTATTTTTATTTTCGAACGATATAAAAATATACATCGCTTTTCCAAAAAATAATAATTTTTAGAATTAAAAAAAAACAAATGTCATTTGAAATTAATTGTAAAATGATCATGAATTTCAAGATTTCAATCGCTTTGAGCTACCTCTAATTATACGAATTCATTCTAAAGTCCTTAAAAGGTTATTAAACTACGAAAGAATTTCAAGTAACCATTTCAAGTAACACGCGACCGGAAGCTCTACATCTAATAAAATTTTTAGTGTCATAACTTTCTATTTGCCACTACAAAACATTTTGAAATGTTTTCAATATAAAACCGATTTTTTTAAGGTGTCACGTGCCTTGACTTCTATACGAACTCATCACGTAAATCATTATTAACACTTAAAATATACAAAATAATTATTTAAGTTTTATTTCGATTATTAAAGTTTCTAGTGTCACAAACATATGTATTCATATTATACATTATATACATTAATATATAGTTGTATTCAAATATACACACACATATAAATACTTATTCAAAAATTATGTAAACATAATCATAAAACTTCGTCAAGAATACTCATTAAATTATCATGTCAACTGGTAAGAAAAATTGTAGCATAAAGTTGGTCATTACAAATTGTAACTAATTGCCACATACATACTACGTGATACAGTTTCGACTTTTTTGAGAAAAATAAATGTTAGTAATTGTAATAAAAATATTACCCTTTGAAACCTTTTACTAAGTTACTAACACCATCACTCCTTTTCTTAATTCCCTTGTTCGATTTGTGAATGGTGGTAGTTCTTCTTTAGAACGACTTTTTTATTTTAGAACAGACTAATAAAAACAAATCTGTGAATTAATATCTAACGAATTTATGTTTATCCCCGGATAAGCTGTCATTTTACTGGCTTTTAACAGCAATCAAAACATCGACTTATTATAAACGACAGCGTTCTAATACATACAGACGTACATACAATCCACTGTATATTGCTTTCGCATCACGTGATGTTGATGAAATTAAGCCTTGAATTGTTCAAAGCATTTGGGGAGAAGTTCTACCCAGTGGGGTGGAATATTATTATTTGCCCATTTATACACTTGTAGAGATTCCAATTGTTCTTAAGTCTTAATAAAACTTTCATGCTGGCGTTAAGCCTAAAATACACAAACATAAACAAGGTAATTTTTAGAAAAGAGAACAATACTTGCATTTCGAATACAAACGTAAATACCACATGCACATATACAAACATATTTACATGAAACTAAAAAAGCTGACTCAATTAAATGTTTATACATACAACAGATCTGTATCTTCATATGTATGTATGTATGTATGTATGTATGTATGTATGTATGTATGTATGTACATTAAGGTGGTTCAAAATTAATTATTACGGGCTACATTTCAACGCACTTGTAATTATAAATTTAGAATAGGGATGTCAATTTCTTTCTCTTTCATTTAATCGTTGCTGACAGTGCAAAGACTACTAAATACATTATAATTAATTATGGAAATTATTTGTTTGGTAATCAATTTCTTCAATATTTGGTCTTGTTTTTGTTTTAAATTCAGCTCTGTAAAGATACCTTTCACAATATTATTATATGTCGGCCAAAAAATCATAATTCTTGCAACTTTTAAATCAAAAATTTCTACTTTTGGACTCGGCTTAAAATTTTTTATTCAATAGATAATTTTATTCATTAACCAGTTAAAACAAAATCTAAAAAAATCGGTCAAAAGTACTATATCGTATATGGGAAATGTAAGCATAATCAGGACAAAATGTTTAAAATCGGATGAGAAACAGATATTTGGCAAGCGATTACAGTTGTTTATGTCAGACGTATCTAATTTGAGCACCCGCAAAGTTACAGGTTTATTTCCAAAAATTTTCAATTCTACCCCACTGTGCAAGGTAGTATATCAAAAAAATTGCATAGGAATAAATACTATAATTAACTTATAAAATTTCCAAAGAATTACTAAAAAAAATATTTTTTTACTATTTATAAATTTAAATATTTGAAAATTAATATTTTTTTAATCAATAAAAATAATATAATTTGTAGTAGTTTTTCAAAAAAAAAATTTTTTTTATTTTAAAAAATATTTAATAATTATTAAAAAATTATATTATAACTCAAAAATTGCAAATGCAGAATTTTAATATTTAAAGTTGAATGAATACCTATGAATGGAAAGTGTATTAGATAAAGAGTAATGCTAATATAGTGTATTAAAAATTGTATAAAAAAATATAGTTATGACCAATACTTTATAATACAAAAAGTAAACATTGATAAAATTTTTTCAAACTTCTTCCAAAAATGGCAACCAATCGTTATTGAAATTTAATATAGTTATAATTGGCTTAAACTTACCGTTTACAGCTTAAGAAGATCTTTAATAAAGTATTCTTCAGTTAAGGACCTCGAAACTGACTAAAAGGACTTCCTTATACGAACAGAGATTTTTTCCAAAAATCATAAATGGTCGTGTAGCAATCATTGTCGGAAGTTCTAAATGAGCTCCCTTTTCATGTACACACGTACACATTGATATACAATACACTTTAGTTTCTTCATACAATGTTGGACCAACCTAATGTACGTACATATGTATCTATGTATGTATATACAATGTACATAAATGAAGTAAATTTTGTAAATTCAAGAATGTTCCGTTTCCCCTACATTTTTCCTATCATGGTACTTATGGTCATAATCAATTTTTGTTGATGGCACTTGCGTGTTTAAAATTGAATCATAATGTTACCAGGAATGAATGTATGAATTTATGTAAGTACTTATGAACTATGTATGAAACATTTATTGCGCGTAATTAGAATATCGTGGGAAGGCACTTGTTCTAAGTACTTTTGTATCAATGATACGTTGTGGTGATAGTGTGGTTTTGATTGTTATATTCCACTGAAGAAATAACGTCGATTAACGATTAAATGATGAGTATTTGTGGTTCTATGCACTTGTTCAGGCCGCGTGGCAAACACACGTTTCAAGCTTTTTAGTTTTACAACGTATTCGAAATTAATGTCTTTAGAAAAATATATTTGACAATGAATATTGTATGTATGAACATAAGCCTATATAAAATTATTTACAATAGTTTAAGAATATTGAAATTAATAGTATTTTATTCAATGTCAAGATTAATTGCCAACTGCGACATTTCACCTTCATAATTTACTACAAAACAAAAAAAGAAAACGTCATCCATTCATTCGATCATCATTGGCACTTTTGCTGCACTTGAGTGTTTTTTTTTTTTAATTCTATAGATGTACTCACACAAGTACTCGTATGCATGTGTATGCATAAGAATGATGAAGTGCTACTTGTCAACGTTGAGTATTTTCTACCTGTTTCAAAATTATAAAATCAGACATACATATGATGATGGGAATTTTTTAATGTGCTATAAACAACAAAAGAAAATATTCTTAAGAGCAATTTGATTACTAACGACTATGTTTCACCCTACAATCATTACCAATAATAAAGTTGAAACTTAAGAAAGTACACTTTCGACAATTACATTTAACTAACATATGCATATAAGACATGTTGAATAGTTTTTACTGAATATGAATTAAGTCATATGAGTCAATTTAATGATGCGCGTCCGTCTCACAGTCCATGTAAACCATGTAATCATATCAAATACCTACATATGAAATTTGACATATAAGGGACGAATGCTATTGAAAATGATTGAATTCGAAAAAAGTGCTAGGTACTAACAACCTCGCAAAATGATAATACCAGAACGGAAATTGTATTATCGGTAACTTAATAGCAAGTAAAGTTTAATTTTAGTTAGCTACGTCGAAACCTTAACATTTCTTCAAACAAACAGGTATTCTTCGCATACACAAATTTTATTTGAAGTGTACACTCTTTTATACAAATGTATGTGACATATTGGATAATGATGATATTGACACATTTGATCTTATTTTTAAGGTCACAAAAATCAAAATATGATAAATGCAAGCAATTAATATTTCTTTGCAGCGTATATTGTATAGATGATCCTAATATATATTGTCTTTATTATTTCTCGATATAAAAATGTAAGTACATACATACTTGTAACACATTAGTCTCAGGTATTTTTTGTTTTCGTACTATTTGTATGTGTATGCATAGTACATAAAAAAAAAAAATACAAAATTAAGAATTATTTATTTGTTTTTTTTTTTTTCTTTTTTCTTTTGACAAGTTATAAATGTTTATAAGACAAGTGCTAATAGCGTAACTGCTGTATAAAACATTAATATAATGTCTGATTGAAAATACCGATTGATTGTCTGTGGCTGCATCAACTGATGAATTCGAATTCTTATGCTCTTTTTGAGACACAATAAAAGTTTATGGTGTTGATGCCTATGTTAGAGATGAAAAATAAACCGGCTTATATTTCAATCCCTTTGATTCGCATTGCTGTGGACATAAAATTATCTTGTGAATAGCTATTTGTATAATACAACATAATTACTTAGTTTAGTGAGTGTCCAGTAGCTCGAGTTACTTGAAAAACACAGAATTTTAGCCCTTAAACACTTTAACTTTATTGCTACTGTCTCCCAATCACAAATTCTTTATAGATTTAGCCCATTGCAGATATTGAACAGTTAATGTTTAAGTTTCAACGAAGACATATCGGATGCTGATGAAGTGTGTAGTGGCACAGCAAATACGTGCTTCATTACGCTGATATATAAATATATTCTTCAAATTTTTTCAGTGCCAACCAGTAGACACAACAAGACAATTTACGTCTGTAAACTTGTTTAGTTAATATTTTCAACTAATTTTAAAACTAAAAAATTTAAAAACTAAAACCAAATTTTAAATTTGCATAATTCTTTGGTTTAAACTTAATTTTATTATGACTAAAAATTATCATTATTCATGTGTTATTATTGGATTAGGCAAACATGTATAGGAATCATATGCATAGATCGATATAGTATAATTTTTTCTACGGGCATTTTTTAGGCTGTGATTGTAGTATTAGACGTTGAGGTTCATTTGTGGGATTGGCTTGAAAATCAAAATCAAACTTAATACAGCCTTGATATTTATCGACATATGTACACTGAAAGCAAAAAAAAAAAAAATAATTCTATTGGTTTAAAATTTTGCAAACTTAAAATATTATGTAATGGTTTTTGAAAAAATTAGGTAAATATTAATACTCATATTAATTTTTCCTAACAAAGTGAATTTTAGAAAAAAAATTTAAATTGTTCCATATTTGAGTTTAAATTTTAAATCGAAAATTGATTCTATTATTTCAAAAGATAAATTATAGGACGAAATATTTGTGGTTGATTTTTGATTAAAATATTTTGACATTAAATATTTTGGCGCCATCTAAATTTTAGTATTAGCAAGTAAAATGCTTTCATTTGACATCAGCAGGGTTAATACTTTCATGCACTAAAAATTTAACTTGGACGTGTGATTTATTAATACATCCGGTTTACGCGACAATTTGGATAACTTCTATAAAAGCAGAATTTGTCAGTTCCGAAAAACATAATTAAGTGATTCCATATCAAAACGGAAAAAACTGACATTTTCGGATTTGATATCTTTGATTTCAATGAAATTCGCTACCGATGTTAAGTATTGCAAATGTTACTCAATTCATAATTTTTCTTAGTTGATTTTTTTCCAAAAGCAATCAACTTTGTTGCTCATAACTTCTAAAATATATAATATAAGCTTAATATCTCAAAAACGGTATTTTAAAATCCCTAAAAAATACATATATTTGTGCCAAATTTCATTGGTTTAGGAGTTATGAAGTTTAGGAGTTATGAAGTAAAACACAGAAAAAACACATTTTTTTGTATGTAAAATTTAAAATATTTACAAAAATTATTTTTGTTAAAAAATAAATTAAAATTTTATATACAAAATCTGATTTCAGTTCATATTTTGTTACATACCTTCTGAACTATGTGAGTGTCCAAGATGAAATTTAGTTATATCAATATTATATAATTTTTTTTTTTTAGCATTTTAAAAATATCTTTACAGCAATTATATGAAAGTTTGTGAATATGCTATCCCATATTTGGTTGCTTGATATCAACGAGATATACATTAAACTGTAGGTAATTACTTTGTCTTTAAAATTCTGGCCTCTAAATTTAAATTCACTTAATGGTGCACATTTTTTATAAAAGAAGCTAAATATTTGGTTTTATTTTTTTATTACCGCATAACTATTCAACAAATAACTAACCGTATACTTATTATACAACAAATTAATTTTCTAAGTCTTGTCTTTTGATTGATTAATAGTTTATTATCGTTTATCTGCTTTCTTATATTCACCATTCCAAGACTCGAATTTTAATATATCAAATGCGACTGAAAATAGTTATATTAATATTAGTTACGATATAGTAATAATATCTGATGTAAATGCAAAGTTTTATCACATTTGGTACATAATTGACAATATATTACATATGAATACTACTTCGAAAATATTAAAAAAAAATCGAATTTGACCAATTACAATTTCTTAACGTGTTTTTTTTTTTCGATCAAATTTGCTAAAATCTTTAACTTATATTTTTAATCATGTCTAAAGATATTTGCATCCTACCCCCACTAAATCGATTCAGAATCACTTTCTGAGTCGATTTAACCATGTCCGTTCGTCTGTTGGCTGGTTGTCCATGCAAAGCTTGTGCGCAAAGCACAAGTTGCATTTTTGGAGATAATTTGATGAAATTTGTTAAAAATGAATCTTTTGCACAAGAACGAAGCCTATTGATTTTGGTCATGATCCGTCCATTATTTTACCTAGCCTCCTCTCCCGGAGCTATTTCAAAATTTATATATTTTAACACAAATAAGTTTTATGTAAACAAAATTTCGTGCGATAAATTTCGTGAAGATCGGTCCATAATTGGCCTTAGCTCGAATTTGGTCGGTTACACGTACTATATAAAAATTCGTTTACACAGATCGAATAATTCGTTTACTTCCAATAAATAATATAATATGCTAAATAATATGAAAAATACAATATAAAATTCAGTTCTACCAACCGATTCATTCCATTGAAAAAATATAACAGCTCATTTTAATTTTAACGCATAACGCATTTTTAATTTTTAAAACATAAATACATACATCATATACAATACTAAATATAAAAACCATTTATTATATATATTTACAGCCTTCAGATAGATTTCCAAAACAATAATCCGTTTAATGCGTTTATTTAAATATATTTTCTTTGTTAATAAATTTGTTTCTTTATTTGTTGTATTTTTAATAAGAAATATTTTTGCTTTGTAATTATTGAATTAATTACGTTATATTTTTAATTATAAATGAATAATATTGATTGTAGTAACTGAAAATACGATCAATATATACATTTTTGTAATATAACTAAGTAGAAATACATAATACATAAAATCAATTCGGTTGTGTCAGCCGAATTTGATAAATATAATTTAACCAATCGCAATTGGTTGTAATAACTATTTTCGAAGTTATGATAACTGTTATTCCAACATTATAATTATTTTATAATTAATAATGTAGACAATCCGCTGCCCTAATTAATTTTTAATTAATATTGTAATATATTGTTATATTCTATCAAATATTAATATTAGCAACCATTTTCAAACTAATCTTTTTTCTGTGTGCACTTAAACGTGCATAAATCCCATAAAAATGCTAATATTAATGTAATATTCGACACAAATAATATTTTTACAAGTATAAATCGAAAAAAAATCCAATCCATACATAAAAATTTTGCACATTTGCAATTCTATAAAATGTTGTAATATCATGAAAACAAGATTTTTGATTTTAACTGTTATTGTATTTTGTATTGGAAGAAAATAAAGTGAACATTTTATATATACAAAAATATGTAACCATATTTAACTTATGACATTTTATATTGTTAAGCCAAGTGTAACGACAACGCCTCATTTCCAATAAACATACAACGTGTCACTTATCATTAACTGTACTTTATTATATCTGTATGAATGTTTATTAATATTACTTAGATGTACTTATTAGGGTAATCGATTATTCGACTTTTAGAAGAAACCGGATTTCGAGTAGTTGGTATTTAAAAAAATAATTGCGTGTTTTTAAGATTGATTCTAAAAAATTGTTTCATAACTATTATCGAATGGCATATTTTCATTTAAGATTTAAATTAAAAAAATAGATAATTATTAGGGTGTACACTAGAATATTGTTTGTTCGATTAATCGAGAAATTAAAATCAAATAGTTGTTCGGTTAAATTAAAACTAAGAATTTAGAGTAACAACAAAAAAAGTTGTAGTTAAACGTCGTTTTCAATTACAAAAATTAAATAAAAATATAAACGTCACTTTAAACAATTCTAAAGTAAAATTCAAATAATTTTTATACAAATATAATAAATAATAAGATATAAATAGTAGGATTTTATACTTGATTTGGAAATACATATTATTGGTTCTACGAATTAAAGTACATAGTACATACAAATCAATTTATACTCAGTTTGGTGTAGTCGATATGATGGTGATGATTTGAATGTGGTTTATAATATAGAAGGAATTTTTACTTAAAATTAAGTTGAATTCCTTTATCTAAAAAATGGGTGGTCAAAAGAGCTTTTTGTCATTTTCAAAATGAAATAATTCAAAAACGAATACAAATATTTTCACAAATCTTTCACAGTATAAGGGACAAAAATGGAAATAATATTTAATGAAACATTATAATGAGTCGTTCTTACAAAATTTTACCAAAAATAGGAGTAAAAGAGAAATAACATATTTTCAATTTTGGTAATTGTGAAATTGTGGTTTAATTCAAAATATTTCCACAAAATTGAATTAATCAATTCATAATCACTTGATCACTATAGTATAAAAAAAGAGTAAATTATCTTAAAAACTGTATACATTTTTATTATCATTAGGGTATTCAATTAATCGAGGTTTCAGATTATTCGGATTATTTGACAAATAATTATTCGAGGTTTTAAGTTTGTCGGTTAATAACCGATTATTGCCNNTATTCTTTGCTAAAAAAAGTGAAAATGTTCTGTATTTTATTTAGTGTTCTGTATTTGTTCAGTATTTCGTTATTTCTTCAGTTTTACATAAAAAACACATAAGAAATACCGTAATATTAAAAAATTCTGATACAAATGTAGGTAATACCGTTTTTTTCAACATCTTCTGAAGTCTGGCTAAAAAGCAGATTGAGTCGCAAACAATTTGAATGTTGTAAGTTTCTCTTATTATAAGGGCCGTTATTATAACTTTCCAATAACTAAAGTTAGGATGTTATTGTTCACTTTAACTGTTTTTGGTTGTTATAAGTATAAGTTAAGCCAAAAGTGACCAATAAGCTAAATGTAAGAACATCTGACCATTAACTTTTATCGGATGGTTTATGTATTTAGAGCTGCCATATTTTCTGCTTTATAAAAGAAATAAATAAAATCATATTTATTCCGTTGTAGTTTTTAGTAATTTGTCTGTCTACATTTATATTTGCTCTGGCGTTGCCTTTTAGTTAGATTAAACTCATTTATTTTAAAAATTTCTTTGTTTTTTATTTGTTTATATTTCCGTTAGTGGCAGTTACGTTCAAATAGTACATGTTGCCACTACGTTAAGTGGCCAAAAGTAGTCGGTTTTTGCTTTGATATAGCCGTATTATCAAAATTATAAAATTTACCTTAAAACCAAGTTGTAATAACCAAAAGTAGATAAAGCTCACTTTATCGTTCACTTTAGTTTATCCTACCTTTAACTATCTGATACCTTATAGGTAGGTTATAATAACGGCCCTAAATGAGCTTAAAGTTACACAACGAAGGGCTGAAATATTTTTATCTTTATCAGTAAAAAATATTTAATGAGTTACATGAGAAAAAATTAATAGCCATTAATGAATTAAAAAAAAAAAACTCAGCTTATTTTTATACAAATTGTATTGAATATTTAAATCAATGGGATTTTGAATATCAAGCAGATGTCCTATTAAAATGTGTTCTTTAAGTTCCTAATTAGGACGAGGGTGAGACAAGTTATGTTTTTATAATGGAAAAAAATACAGAATAAAACATTAACGATTTTAGTTTATTTGATGAATTTTCACTTATTAAATTCACTTATTAAAAATAGAAATAAATGAACGAATGGAAGAACATTGTTTAGAAATTTTCAAACATTTTCATGAAAAAGTATTGGGTTTGAAAATATTCTTAAAATTATAGAATTTTGTTTATATTTTGTTCAAATAAAAATAGAAACTATTAAATCAATTTTAATCACGTAATTAAAGTATGAACAAAATTGTACAGAATTTAAAGATTTTTCAAAACAAAATGAAAACTTAATAAAGCAAATTTATTCCTCTGAAAAATATTATAATTAAATATTTTTATTATTATTATTTTTTTTATGCTCTTGTTCGTTTTTGAATTACAAATTAATTTTATTAGTTTTTTTTTCATGTTGATTTTGTAATATTACAAATGGATTTTAAAACGCTGTTTGAAATATTGTCATATTTTGAAGTACAAATATTTTGTATTTATTGCTGCATCTTTTTGTATTTATTATTCGCTTTCTTTTTGTACTTTATTAAATTGAATCAATTAATTTTTATTTTTCCAACAATCAATATCATAGTGTTTAAAACTTTTTTGATAATTGAAATTTTGATGGTTAAAATAACCTGATTTAGAAAATGGTGGTTAGTGTTTTTCATTTTCTCCTGTTCTGNNATATATATATATATATATATATATATATATATATATATATATATATATATATATGCTGAGTCACTGCCAGTAGGTAGGTTTTAACTTTTTCTCAATTCCGCTTTATTTGAATTTTAGCTAAATGTCGTACAATATTTTGACAAGGATATTTTTTCACAGATCGTGGTATATGAATTATTACTTTTTATTTCATAAATAAACAAAGAATATTTAACAAGAGTTTTTATAGACAAAAAATAGAAGTCGGGCATGTTTATGACATGTCGTGGTTAATATTCATTCATTGTATCATGACTTGCACTTTTATTTTTATATTTGGGTAACATTCGACACATATCAACTGCGTTGTCATAACTGTATACACAGATTTTAGGTCCTCTGTAAATCTTAT
Organism: Phormia regina; assembly: GCA_001735545.1. Lineage (NCBI taxonomy): Eukaryota > Metazoa > Arthropoda > Insecta > Diptera > Calliphoridae > Phormia > Phormia regina. Next base: position 2,944 of record MINK01190409.1, on the reverse strand, counting down.
ATGCTTATTGTCCGTTTATTTTCCTGAATAAAGGCCCAACCAGACAATTTTTAACGTATGAAGCATTTTAAGCAACCAGTTAACAAAAGTAAACGTAACATATGTTTTTGAAATTGGTTTATTTGTCAAATAATTATAAAAATAATTCGATGTTAATCGGTTAATAGCCGATTAATATTAAATTATTCGATTAACCGAATTGTTTTAATAATACATATTAAAAATAAAACTACTTTTATATTTATCAATTGAAATAGTTATTTAGAGTCTTATTGTTTCAGAAAATTGGCTTTTAGGCATAATACTATAAATGTTATTCAAATTCAAGTTTAATATATCAATATTTTTAATATAAATTTTGTTGTTTTCTGTGTCTGAATCATTTCTTGTTATAAATATATTGTCATGTTCATAGTCTTATTATCCTTGTAGGATCCAAAGGAAACAATATTGCTACAAGTTCAAGAAAAATAAAATAAAAAATTTATTAAATTATAACACGGTTTATCCGTTATTTGAAAATGGACAGTTTTAAATTATACGAACAGTTAATCGATCAAAATTAATCGGATAACCGAATGGCGATAAATCGATTGGATACCCTACTATTTACATACGTCTGCATAACACAAGTTGAAATAGCTGCTTGCGATATGATTAATTGTTATTCATTGGTTGGGCCTATAAGTACGAAAAGTATTAAAGATAAAAAATCATTTTGGCATATATTTGTTTGCGCATATTTTACCCTTAAAGGCATATTTTTGCATTTGGCAATTTTTAGTGAATAATTTAACGGTTTAAAGCACGTTTAAGAATAAATTGTATTGTCATGAAATGTTTTTTGAAATTTAATTTAATAAAAAAAAGTTAAAAAAATGAAAAATCTGAGCTGCAACTTTTGAAAGAAAAGGATCAAAACATAGTTTGTAGGAGACTTTATTATTAATAATATTAAGTTCCGCAGAAGTTATCGCAGAATATTCTAGAAAGCAGGGTTTGTTTTTGTTTTGTGATATTTCTTTTTAAAATATCACAAAACAAAATGAAAATAAAGATATCATTCATTATTGCATGCATGCGAATAACAATTTTTTTAATTCATATTTAATTAAATTTTTTCCTAACAACATTAAGGACCCATCAAACAACGATAGACACGCGTCAACCAAAAGACGCGGTTTGCCTACCAACGTTCACAATTTTTTTTTTCAACTGAACACTTGAAGCACACCTTTGTTGAACCAACATTAGGCAATATTAACCATCCCTGACTGTTGACCGAACGACAGGCTGACTGACTGACTGACAAACCACCCTTTACATTTCTATCAAATTACACACCATCAATCATTATCATTGGATCCAATTTAATAACGGCGTTTGTACTATAAGCTAAATATCGACATTTCTTTTATCAGCAGTAAGAACAAAAGCCTTGCATATTGAATACAAAACTAAGATAAATTAGTGAACATAAAAAAAATAAACGAACATTAAAAAAATAAATTCGGGAAGGAGCCAATTATGGACCTATACTTGTATTAAGTGGAAAATGAAAATACTAATACAGAATATTACATCGATACTAAGATTCACATGTCAAAAAGATTTCATTTGACATTTTCGTATACTTAAATTAAAAATAGTTTTTATATAATAATTGTTGTAATAAAATATTAACCATCATTTTAATTTCAACTGTGGAATTTTTGTAGAAAAAATTATCTCCGACAACAATGACGGGAAAATCCACAAATTTTTAAATGACTACTTGCTCTAAAGATCATTTAAAGATTTTCAGTTAATCTTACACCAATACTCGGACAACTTAAATCAAAACATTTAACGTGATTTCTGTGATTATGACTTAAAATTTGTATATATTTAGTACAGATAATCCTTGACCTTTGACTTTACACATGTTTTATTTCTATTTTATAAAAAAATCCCAAATTATTTAATTCAACAAAAATTCCAAATCTTCACTTTTAAGTAACAAATCCTCAAAGGACAAAAACAGTTTAATAAAAACCTTACATAGGTTTAGTGTTTTGACTTTTTTGTTTTGTATGTATACTTAGCATATGATATGATTTTATTTTATACTTTTACATAAGAAGAAATATGAAAGAAGTAGAAGTATCCTCCTGCAGCTCGCGAAAGAATAATACAGGACAAAATTATAAGATACTATATCTTAAAAGGTAATGAACTTTTATGAATAGCATATTGTTTCTCCATACAAATGGGCCACCCTAATAATAATATGTATGTACGTCGTATATATAATATACTTTCATAGAGCTTATGTAATTATGTATGTGTATAACGAATGATGTTTGCCTACTTTAAATTAAACACTTTGTAAATATTGATAATTTTTTTAAATGGTCTTAAAATCACCCTATCAATAAATTGTGCACGTTTTATTCTTAAGGATTATTAGACATATGGTCAACAATTAAGACAAAAGACATTTATGAATTTACAGTCACTTAAATCACTTCCGAAGTTTTAAATTTCTACTTTATTCATCTATTTATATATATAAAAGAGTAACGTTACTGACTGACTGATTCATCATCCCACAGCCCAAACGGCTGCAGCTAGAGAGACGAAATTTGGAACGTGGGTAGGTCTCCCTCCATATAGATCCAATAAGAAATTCGAATGTTTAGGGGATAAAAAAGGGTAAAAACGGCAAAAATCGTTATCCTTATAACTCGCAATCTAATAATAGTACAAAAAAAGTTGAATAGTTGTCGTTATTCATTTAAAAAATAATTGGACGGGTGTCTGGTACTTTTTTGAAAATCTGCCGTTTTAGGGAGAAAACGGGTAAAAACTGTATTTTGGTACGTTTTTGGCACTATATGAATCTTTACTTTTTTGAAAATCTGCCGTTTTAGGGAGAAAACGGGTAAAAACTGTATTTTGGTAC
>MINK01190406.1:0-29105 GCA_001735545.1 Phormia regina | reverse complement strand
TCGCTTATGCGGACGATGTTGCGGTGGCTGTATCTGGGAAATATCTGGATATTATGTCACAACGCCTGCAAACTGCTCTGGGCCTACTCAGTGTATGGAGCACAAACAGTGGCCTCAGTGTAAAAACAGGAAAAACGGAATTGGTTCTCTTCTCCAGAAGATACAAGATTCCACTCTTCCCATTACCACGCCTAAATGGCGTTGAATTGAAGGTGTCGGACAGTGCGAAGTATCTAGGAATCATACTAGACTCCAAACTATCCTGGCTCCAGAATATAAGGGCTAGAGCCTCAAAGGCCGGAATTGCCCTATATATATGTAGGAAGGCCATCGGAAAATCTTGGGGAATAAATCCCAAAAATGCAAAATGTCTCTTCGACATAGTGATTAAGCCCATACTCATGTATGGAGCATTAGTATGGTGGAAGGCTATGGAGAAATCCACCTATGTCGGAATCTTTGAGAGGATTCTGCGGAGTTCAGCGCTGCTCATTACGGGTGTGCTACGCACAACTCCATCCAATGTTCGTTCTATGAACTGGCTGCCGGTGGACCTTATGGCCAAACAGATTGCAATCATGTCAGCAATCAGGCTCGGTACAATAGGTGCGTGGACTAGTAAAAGTTATGGTCATGCGACCGTTCTAGGGTCACTCGATGACATCCCCAGCAATATTGATTATTGCACTCTTAACAGAGGCTTCTCGGCGTCGACCTCTGCTGATCCTGTACTTAGAGGCAGATATTGATATCAGAGCGATCAGTTCCTTCATACATGCTTCTGGGTGGTTCTTCTCGGACATGTGAAACAACATCACATGATTTCTCTAGGGTATCACAACGGAACCAATCTGGACCCAAGTGAGCTGTCTCGAAACCACTCGGACAGCTGCCCAATCAACCTAACCTATATGAACAAAAACAATACAAAAAACAGTACTGCTCTACCATCTTTTTTAATTCTATGTTTCTGTATATAAATGCAACGCAGTAAATTTAGAAACGGTGCTAAATAAAACATCACTGCAAACTGCTGCAGAGCAAATTTAATCAATTCCATAACAAACAGTGTATTCCAAAATATCAGCTGATTGTGTCAGCACACACTGTTGCTGACTACGCTCTACTGTAATTGGGCTGAAGGTTGCTACATGCGAACCAGGGATGTAAAAATTTATGGAATGTAAATTTTTTGTTAAAACTCGAGCCTGAAAAGTTGATACCGTATTTTTGATGAATTTATAAGCCCTCATTCATATATACACTATGGGCAAAAGTGAACACTTTTCTTTTGACTATTTTTTTCAACGAGTGAAGTAAAAATAATAAATTCATTAAGGTTTTGTTTAAAATAATTCATGGTTAATGATTTTTTTATTTTTGCAATTTTAATCCATAATATGATTTACGCAATAACTAAAAGCAATTTCATTCCAATATATCATTCTACTTCCTGGCTACAGTTGGATATATTTTTGCATTTGTCTCTTCTGCCGACTAAACTTGTTTCTGGTTTTCCATGGCCCAGAATGTATATCATTTTTGTAAATTTATATCAGCCAAACAACTGTTTGAATTTTTATTATTTAAATATAATAGATTATATATCATTATTTTTATTTTATTTCGGATTTATCGTTTAGAAGATAATGACAAAAAATAAATTGTGATAAAAAAGTGTTCACTTTTCCTCCATAGTGTATAAAGTTAAAAATGTACAATTTTAAAATTATCCTGATATGAAAAATTAAATGAAGTATAGGGAAATACGGATGCATGTTGTATTATTTTGTTGTTAAAATTATGTTCTCAGTTGAAATAATGATTTACAAATAAAAATTTTCGGCTTAGTGAGAAAATATTACTTCCAAGTTGATCATATTTCATCTTTGAAGTACTTCACGCAGCATGTTGGCGTACTGATTTGGTTCCTTTCCACGTATTTTAGATATAAGTAATATATCTCTATTTATGTCGTACTTTAATACTCTCAAACGATTAGCGGAGTACTATACAATTATTGTTAAATAGAAAACATTTTGTAACTGTAATGTGTTCATTATGTTTTAATTATTCAATTATTTATGAAATTTTGTGATGTCATTTGTTTGAAGGTAGGTGAAAACCTCGCTTCTACCCATAGATCATTAAAAGCATTGCGAGACCCTTCATGTGAGAGAAAGGGAAATTTGAAATATATTTTTGCCTAAAGATTTTTTAACCAATTTATTCAATAAAAAGAGAAAAATCAGAATAGAAGATCTGTCAGACTCATTCCATATTATTGTTTGAAAACTCCGGCGGTAGAAACTCCTTAAACTTTTTCTTTTTTATATTGTGTTGTATCTTTTGAACAATGTAAAATAAAAAAATATATTGTCTTATATATTTAACTTATATATATATATATATATATTTGCGAACACTAAAACTAATTTAATAATAAATGATAATACACATTTATATCTACCTATATATCATATTTTTTATTGAGTTTCCCCAATTTTGTATATACTATAGAACTAACAGTAAATTCTATATCATTTCTCTGTTGTGGACTTAAATTTGCTTCATTTATTTTATTTGCTAAAAGCATAAACAATCGAGATGTTATAGCTTTTGGATTAACATGTTCGGAATTAACATTTTTAGCGAAAGATTTTTCGAAATATGTTTTGTTATTATGTCTTAGAGAATCTCGCTGCAGCACACCATCATCATTATCATCGTCTAACAAATCAGTGCTTACTTCAGGCTCAGGAATGCTTGGTAAACTAAATCGTGATCTAAAAATAGAACATAAAAATATATACATATGCAAACATTTTAATTGTTATTGCATATATTACATTCGTTCTGTAGTATAATTATCCAAAAATTTTAAAATTTCAGCATATTTATAGGTTTTAACAAAACCGCTGGTAGTAAGCGTTTTATGCTTATACTTTCTGTAAGCATCTTTGACACTTTTCCATTTATTTTTGGCTGTTTTAGCTTTAGATAATAATATGAATATTAATAAATTAGTTTTTATAAGTACTTAAATACCACACTTACAAGATAAACCAAGTCCTTTTCCAATGTTGTACCACAAAACTTTCTTATATTCAAAATCATTGTACTGTGGAGATGCCATGTTATAAATACATTCATGTTTTTTTACTTCTTCTATTAACATATAGTGTAAATCCTTTTCTTGTTCTTCCTGCAATAACCAAAAATAAATTTTAACTTTACTCAGAATAAAACTTTAATATAACTTTCAAATGGCATGAGTTAACATTAACGTTAATATTTCAGAATATACACACCTCTACGACTTCAGAACTTTTAGCACATTTATAGTTAACTTCAGAAGCAACTTGATGTTCTTCATTATCTTCATGTTCTTCGTTGAGTACATTATCGGTGTTTCTTTCACGGTTTGTTAAGTCGTTTTCCTCATTTAACACACTTATACTAAACACTTGTACGTCACTAGAAGTTGGAAAATGTATAGCTTGACATTTTTCATTTGTTGTAGGTGATTCCTCTATAAATTCCTCCATCGCATCTATATCGAAATTCGTTTGATATTCACTATCGCTGGATAAATCCGTGCTAACTTCAAGATCTGCTTTCGTTATAACACTTGAAAAAATAAATTACATGTATTAAATAAAAATTTCATATGGATTTAACTTACGGTTGCTGGAAAATTATGTTAAGAAACTTTAATTCATCTGCATATTTGTATTGCTTATGGATTGCGGCCCCTTGTTGATTTAATTTATTTAATCTTTTTTTATGGCTATCCCTTAAATTCTTCCATTTATTTTTGACTTTCTCAGCTTAAAAAATGTTTGTATTATTTTTGTAATATGTTACCGCTAAATATTTTTAATAGTTTTCTTACTGGTTATGCCTAACTCTTTGCCAATATTCCGCCATACGTTCTCCCTATATTCCAATTGTTTATATTGTGGATTGTGTATATTGTAAAGACATTCATGCTTTTTAACCAACTCAATTAACTTTATATTTGTATCTATTATATTCATTTTATTTTTTGTTTCTTTAAAACGTTTTTTTTTTAATTGAAATATTCCGGAATGCAAACAAAATAGCTCGTTTTAGTTAAAAAAAGTATATGAAAACACGCCTTGCGTTTATGCTTACGAAAACGTTGACGTTTATGACGCTCGCTAAAATAATGCCAGAGTATTTAAAATCTAAGCAGGGCACACTAAACAGGTATAATCATCGAGGCAACAAATACAACAACCCAACTTTTTGTCTCTCTTTTGTGTAATAGAAGTGTCAAAAACAACTAATTAATATATATTGCAGTAAATACAATATTATTTTTTTGTTTCTGTTCCGTGTACCCATAGTATATTTAGAAAGTATACTAGTAAGAACAGCAGTTTTACAATTTTTTCATTGATACACCTCGCGTTACTGTCAAATTGTTTTTGTATTCCCATGTAAAATTTTTTCGTGAGTATTTTAGTCTTCCTCTCCTTTATTCTCTCATTTTCATTGTGCGCGGTAGTTTTACACTAACAAAATACAAGGAATTGTTGTTTTTTTAAATGTGCGGGTACTTTGTTATTATACTATGGATAATTTAAAACAATTCAAGAGTATCCTGATGATGAGATATCTACCTTATATTTTGAAATGGCTCACTTCGAAATATTGCAAACACCATTATGCTTCATTGCACAGGGTGTATGAAATGTTTCCATATAAGTATTTTTTGGATCTGTTACCAAATTTAACATTTATATTGTGCTATAATTAATTACTTCTTTTTTAAGTCTATATTATTAGACTAGAGCTTTGCGGAATGGTAATTTGAACAAATAATGTTTTCGCGAAGAGACTTCTCACATTCCCAGAAGAAATTTAAATACCAACCGAATTTTGAAGCAAATTATTTGCATTAAAAGTCCACAACTTGATAAAAACATTTGGTCATTTTTTGTTCCTAAAGGTATATGAATGCCGAATGTCTCAAAACTAGATGGCGAGACATTCAAACCTGGAACTAGTCTGGGTTAGGGGGGTCATTCTAATTCCCCGGGTAACATTACTTCGGACGTACTGGCCAAGAATCGGAGTACCGCTCTTCTCGTGCAGATCTTTAATACTGCGAATGAACCTCGGCCAAACTTCATTCTGGGAATACCAAGGCATGGTTACGTATTCTGATATTGTTGATACAGAGCACTGGACTGGTGGTGCGCATGCTCCCTTTAACTGAGATATCGGCAAAAAAACCGAAGATATACCGAAAAAATCATATTTGTTGTCGGCTTTTCTCTGCTCCTATACAAGCTAGTGACTTCGTTTTTGCACGAAAAATTCAAAATCTTACTTAAAACTTTTTTTCTAAAAAAAAAAACAATCGGTTGATTATTAGACTTTTTGAAGTTCTTATATAAGCTACAGTTTTCGATCATAAATATTTTTATGAACAGGTTGTCATAAATATTTTTATGAAATTTCGCTTTTTTTAATCAACGAAATTCGTTCATAAACAACCGAGTTATGGGCCAAAAAAAAAAGTGGTTTAGTAGGCAATATAAGTGTTCTTGTTTTCGTTGTTGTTTGTATATGCGATATGTTTGTATGTACATACATACATACATACATACATACATACATACAATTTTAGCATAAAATTTACAATTTATTTACATTTTAATAAAGTACTATAAAACATTTAAAAAAAATGTGCAAAACAATTTGTTTATAAATGTAAATGCTTAAATATTTTTCGACTTCTCTTAACTTAAAATATTACTTTTCTTTTATTATAATCTAAAGCTATTTCCACTATCGTAGTACCACGATAAAAATCAACCGCTACAATATTTGCATTATTACCCAATTCATTCATGTACAGTTGTGAGACGCGCCAATTAATACGATCGGCCATTTTACGCAAACCACCATATTTATTAACTATAACATCCCATGTTTTGGGTGTCAGTTCTGCCATATCGGCTACTGGACGGCTTGAAAGACGACTGAAATGGAAACCAAAAACAATTATAAAATATAATACTAGTTTTTATATATAACTAAACTTACGATATATCTTGACCATTTATGTTCCTTAAGTAACGCTCCAAATTAGGCCAAGTCTGTACATTACCCCATCTCTGTTCCACGGAGCCAAATAATAAATGTGGATATAGATTTACTACGGAATATAGATCATATGCCAATATAACATTTTGTTTACGCAGCCATATGTCATTCAAGGAACCCCGCCATGTAATTGACGGATGTACAATTAAGTCTCCAAAATGTGTTTTTAAATAATTAACTAGTTTATGATGTACAGTTAAATTTTTGCCAAAGCCTGAAAAGTTATTAATGAAATGTTAAGACTTTGTTAAACAAAAAAATTAAATAAATAAACAAACAATTATGATTCTATTGAAGTAAAGGATTATGGGATTATGGATTCTTATTATTAAACAATTTTTAAAAGCTAATCTTTAAATTATAAATAAACGTAGTGTCCATATTACACAAATTAGTTCAAAACAAACGTCAAAATTGTTCCAAAATTGTGGGATGAGGAAACAGGTTTATAAAATTGTAATGTTATCAGTTGAATTAATGAATTGCAAATTAAAATTTCCGACTCAACGAAAAAATATTAAAATAAGAATAAAACAACTCATAAAATGCATTAATGTACTTCAGCTGCGCACATGTATTTGGAAAATGTGGACCCAGTGTTGCTTATTTACTATTAGGTTAGAGCAATTCTACAACAAATACAATAATAAAAAAATTCTCTCAAAATTTGTTCATTGAAACAATAATAAAAATTATATAAACAATTTAAACAAAACACACATAGAAACAAACACTATATAAAATAAAGATTTGATCTATAAGAAATAAGGCCTTGTGTGGACCCAAATTGTTCATGTTTTGTTCATTAAACGAAATTTTTTTATGCGAAATAAGAAACGCTGAATATAAAAATATCAAAGTAACTCTGTCGATGTTTTGTTCTTATGCGAATAAGAAAAATACCATTCTGGACGTAGATTAAGGCGAATTCATTTATATAAAGTGTAGATTTGTCTTGATACCAATTTTTCTAGTATGAACACAGCGTATGAGAATATAGTATTACCAATGAGCAATTTTTTAAACAAAAATATAAATACGATAAAAATCGGTCTGAAAATCATTTAATTCACAGTACTCACCAATTGGAAATTCTTTTAAACCAAATATAACAATTTCATTGGTATTCTCCACAAACTCCTTCACCTGATCAATCACATCGATCAGGGGTCTCTGCCGAGTAATACCATGATTTATGAAAAACATTTCTTGTGTATTGCGATAGTATCCAACACGTATATCTAAATAACGTATACCATGCATTAACTGACCCATTATATCATCATCTTGTGTCAGTGAGTATTTGGTAACAATTGTTTCTTTCGCCAAAGGATCAAAATTAACACGATATGAACCGGAATCATGACTGCCAGGTATAAATAAATCACGAAAACGTAAACCTCCCACAATAGAACGCATTTCATTCATCCATTTGGGATATGCTCGTAAGCTGGTAGTGGCCAATATCTCACCATCACTACCCCGAACATATGATGCCCAATAACCATAAGAAGTGGTCTCATATGTAACATTCCTCGAAAGACTATAGTCAAAAGGTACACCTGTGGTAAACCACAATGAAGATGATGTAGGCACTAAAGCAGCTACGATGGGATTAGAACCATCATTTACTATCCAATAATGAATATCTTTAGCTTTATACGGTGACTCAGTAGTAGTTGTATGAGGATTTTGTATATAATCGGCCCCACTACCCTCTTGCGAATCTATTTCGCTTGAAGGTTCTGTAGTTTTAAATTCAGCCATAGGTGGTTGCTCTGTAGGTATCCATTTAAGTTTTTTAAATTTAAGTGGTTCTTCTGAAGTCAACATTATGCGATCATCTTCATGAGCAGGTGCATTTTTCCATGAAATTTCCAAATAACGTTTTTGGGCACTTATCGTCAGCCACAATTGTAATTTTGAATCTGTTTGCCCATCTGTTTTCGTTTCACCACTCAATTCCCAATAGGTATAATCGCCATTTAGTTCATCACTCGTACATTTGCCCATGTGTATGATTGTAATGGAAATTGAAATGAGTATTACATTTTTCATAATAAATTTGTTAAACATTTCAAATTTGAATTAAATTTATTTTAACTTTTTTTATTATTTTTATTTTTACACTACACTTGATTTAATTCAATTTATTTATTTATTTTTGTCTCTGGATTTAATTTAAGTTATTTAGTGTCTGGTAATAGTTTTTGTCGTTACTTATGTTCAAGTGCTCCTAGTAGTCATTTCATTTTGTGACACCGTATTTTTTTCCTCTTCGTATTTTATTTCAATTTGATGCACACTCAAGAGATGACTGACTCACTTGTCTTTAACTGGGCTACACTTTCCAATTGTTTTTAATTTAAGTCAACACATTCGACTGAAACAATTCTATCTAGACGAGCCTCTATTTATACATAAAACAATTACTAACGAACGAACAATTTTCAAGTACTTGACAAATAAATGAAATCAAAAAACTAAACAAATTGCTACTACTGAAATAGTATAAAATGCCATTTATGACCATAATTGTAAGTTTATACATTAGAAAAATTACAGTTGAATTTTCTTTGTTGTATATATATATATTAGAAAACAATATTCTTCTTCCTATTTATAACTAATAAAGAAAAAGTTTTATTAAAAAAAAAATAATAATAATATAAAAATAATAAAAACATTTTGAAATGAAATAGGTTTGATTTATGTATATCGATTTTTAATAAAACTGTTTTTTTTAATTTTACGATTCCTGCAGCTATTTCTTAGAGTGAAAGGAATGGAAATTGACAATTCTCTCTAGGATCTGAGGACAAATTAAGTAAGTTTCATAATACTATTTCCATTTTAAAAATTAAATCTTTCAAGATATGGAATATGATTTCCGCATTTCATTTGTTAGAAAATTATATAAATTTACACAATTTAAAGAAGCTACTGAAGGAAAAATCAAGACAAGACAAACGTAAAATTTTTATTTGAGTTGCAGATAATATTTTAAGTCTGTTAATTATAGGGGACAACGTGTATCAAATTAAACCCTGTAGAAAGAACCAACAACAATCAAGATAGCGTCTTTTACAAAGCATTATTAAGACAAATTTGTCAAAGCTCGAGCGCTGACAATTTTTTCTTAACGCTGCAATAACACTGACAAATTCAGTCTACATTAGACAAATCTTTATCTCCATAATATTTGGACGTTTGTCTTGATACAAATTTGTCTACATTAGACTCAAAAAAGGTAATAATAATTTGATGTTTATCTTGATAACAATTGTTATGTTTAATGGTAACATATTTTTTACTTCACATGTTCACAATTTACTTCAGTTTGAGGAGAACAGATTCCTCGAAAATTGGTCATCTCGGGTATATATTTAAAAAAATCGCCAAAAATTAAATCATGATATGAGAGAAAAAAAATGTATTTATTAACATGGCGGGCTTAATTTTTGTTTATATTCAGGAGATTTCTTACAATATTATAATAAGTTATATTAATGTGCAGTTAAAACTTGAAAAAAATTCATAGCAATATTTTTGTTGGGCCTTATAATTTTTTAATGTTTTCAAAAGAAATCAGAATGCAAATGCTTGTAAAGGAAATTTGGGGAAAGGTCTGCTCATACTCCCTAACCCAACTTGTCAATTTGGGGGAAAAAAATCTCTTTTTTTGTTAAGTTCTCAAATTGAAAAGATGAGATTAACTTAAAATAATTTTATTTATCTTCATATTTAAGTAAACATCCAAAATGTATTTTCTGAAAAAAGTTAATTTATTAAACACGTTTAATACAGATTTTTTAATTTTCTAATTTTTTTACATAAAATTATTCGTTTAAATTTTATTTAAGTTAAAATGTAATTTTATTTAAAAAATCATAATAGAATTTTTGTCGAATTCTTTTTTTAGGAGTGTTACCTATTTACCCATTAGGAATCTGTACTCCAAAACACCACAACTGTGACCATGTTAAATTTTAATGAGATATCTCAAACTATTCAGATAAAAAAATTCGTTGTGGAACCATTGTGTTAAGAGTTTTTACAGGATATTGGAATTTTTATAAATTCGATATTTCTGAATTAACTTAAAACATTTATTTCTATTAATATTTCAGCATTTATTTTAATTCATAGAATTATTATTTTTTTTTTTATACTTCATACTAATTTAATTACTCAAATAAAGAATTCATTGATCAAGCTTAATTCTATTTAAACAAAAGTCTTGAATTTAGCTACTGAATTATATTTATGGGAATGGTATATTTGAATAATTAATGAATAATTTGTATTTCTTAATTCAACAATAATATTTAAGAGACGTAAGCTTACATTTAATTAAATCTTTTGAAATTTTGCATGAGATACTTTACGGTGGTACATCTTTCATTTATAAGCCTTAATGCAAAAGAGTCCTATAACTAATCTGAAATATAATAGATAAAAGTCGTAACAACCACTAAAATGATATTTTTTCATGCTTTGTAAAGATATGTATGTATATTTGAAAAACTGCGGTATTGACAAGTAGAAATAATAAAATAATTTTGAATAAAAGTTTTGTCCGGGACTTCACGCAAAAAATATAAACATTTCGCAATATTGATGACCCAACAGTAATATTTTATCTCAATAATATATTAACATCGCAAACTTCGTTATTGTTGTATATATTTTATTTAAAAAACAATTTTGTTAATGTAAATTTATATTAACATTACATACTGTTTTGTAATGCTTTACTTAAAAACGATTTAAAAAATAACTTTCATAGCAATATTATCCTTAAAAATAAATTAAAATTTAAGCGCAATAAAATTGTTTTAAAATTAAATTTGAATACTACTCAAAAAAAAAAAAATACTTAAAATAGTTTCCATACAAACATTTNNAGTTTTAGAATTAAATAAATATTTAAATATGGCAACGCAATGTTTAACAAAAAAAAAACATAAATATGACGTCAGAGTTTTATGTTTCTTTTTTTGTTTAATTAATATAATATTTACTAATAAAATTTTCTATTGTTTATTTAAGCTTTAACAAAATAATTCTGTATTTATTATAAGATTATAAATACTTTTTATTATTTACTAACATTTGTCCAAATAACAATGAAATATTATAAAACAATAAATTGTACACTTCGTTCGAATTAAAACGTTTAAACAAAAGCAAATTGTATTAAACAAAATTATTAGAAAATATATATAAATACTCATCTTTATCTTGGGAAGTTGATTTTTTTCTTTTGCAGCAAAACACCATAATTATTCAAAGGGCACTATATATATTCCTAGTAAATGGAATGTAAATCAAATATTAACTAATAGTATTAATAAATAAATTAATAGTTTATAAAGAGCTATAGCTGGTTTAGTAGAGGCTGCGCAATTACTTAATAAATATTTATTTGTTTACTGGAGACATGTGTGAAATTTAACATTATTTAGTAAAACAAAAACAAGCAAATGTAAAGCTACCAGACTTGTTTTTTAATAAACAGCTGATTTTATTCAACAGAAAAATGATTCACCAGCCGATTATAATTTAATAATTTATTTTTAAATTGCCGTTACTTTTGCATTTTTGTTAAACGGAAGTAAAACATTTATATATCGTTAATAATCATGTTTATGATTGTGTAGTAAGTTTTTAAAATGAGAACAAACAAACAATTCTCCTGACAAAAAATTATTTTATATTTTTAAAAAGTTCTCATTTGTTTTTTATTTATTTTTATTAAATTGAAATGTTTTTTCCTAGAAAAAAAAAAAAAATATATTAGCTCTTCAACTAGTTCCAGAACACACGAGCTTACTATGGAAGTAGTCGCTATACCCACCATTAAAAACATGGGTGTTATATTGAGTTTGTCAATCTGTGTGTAACATATCGAAAAAATCAAATTCACCTTCTGTTGGAAACAAGATAGAGCGCATATAAGAGCTCCAAGGGGGAAGATATTTGTCTCAATTATTTATATTATTTAAGATTTATGTGGTACAAGCAGTATACTCGTTACTTTGCGTATATTTTTTGAATAAAAATCATACTTTATTCTGAATTCAAATTGTGTTTTATTAATATTTTATTTCATTACAATAAATTTTTGAATAATATTAAACACACTGCGCTTCGCTACCTCACTATTGTATTAATAATAAATTAAACTTTCTAAGCATTTTTTCTTTTCAGAGCTTTTTGAAGATTAAAATAGAATTGTTACCGTAATGTTTTTTCAGATCCATAGAATACTATGTGAAACAGTTTTTTGGACTTCGGCATAAATAAAAAAAGATTCTTCGAAAATATCTTTCAAAAATAGTTTATTAAAAGTTTACTTAAAAATATAGAATTTAAGGAAAGGTTTTGATACCTATTGTAATTATGCCTATTTTGTGCTATACTCATTGATGATCCCGAAAAACAAATATTAGATATAGAGATTTAAGAGTGGCAATAAATATAATTGATTGGGATCATAAATTGAAAAGTGAAATGTCGTTGATAATAGAAAACGGTACACTTTTGTCAAAACACATCGTGTCAACAGCATGAAATTAACTATAATTGACATGTTTATTATGCTTAATACAAAATTCAGAGGCACATTAAAAATTGTAGGGAATAACGGACAAAATGACCGCAAAGCGGGACATGAGAAATAGTTTTTTTGTAAAATCAAAATTAAGGAGAGAATCTTCGTAGAAGCAAATAAGAGACACTTCATCTATTTAATTTCACATCATAAATAACTGCGATATTATCTTAAGTTGAAATTCCCACATCTTCGATAATACATTTTTTTGCGTAATTAAACTTAAAAAGCCCTTTTTAAAATTAAATTCTATCAATATACTCTTATTATTGAATATAATTTTATTCTTTTTATTTCTTCAAGTAAATTATTCCTACAATGTTATATTATGTTGCAAAAATTGTATTTTTAAAATATCGAAACTAAAATACCGGTTTATAACGGTACAGGAGGAAACGGTATTTGAATACCGATATTTTTAAAAAAATAATAATTTCGGTATCACTTACGGTAACCAACATTTAATCGGTATAGGTATTTATAACGGTATCGGTTTCCTACCATGAAAGATTGTATTCCAATGAATTTCTAAATTGTACTAAATGAATATTAAAATATTTATATGTTTGTGTCAGTAAAAAGAAAAAATATAATTTGTGAGAAAATGTACCAGAAATAGGTACGATTTTACTTTACCCTTTAAAGTTCATATTTAAAAAAGTACTAAACTTGTATCGTATGCACATTTCATTTCTATGCTTACTGGATTAGATAGATGGAGTACAAAAAAAAAAAAAGTACCAGTTTTTATTCGTTTTCGAAATTGGTTCATAAACAAAAGTTGTATGGGCCAAATACTAGAAACACAGATTGACATAGTTTGTCCACATCACATATGAGTTGAAATATCAATGAAATTTTTATAATAATTTTGTAACTTAGGCATATCACCTAATTTATTGCTACGTTTTTAACCTCCAAATTGGAATTATTCTATTTAATGATTCTAAATATCACTACATTGCGCAATAGTATATCTTTTACAATTGGAGCTGTACAGTTCTGCTTTCAGAATTGTTTATCCTTAACTTGTACGGTTCGAACCGACGATCATAAGGATCTTGCTTTAACTATATGAATTAATGCATAGAAATTGAATTAAAAATTTGTCAAGACTTGATAAATAATTGTAGGCTTTGTTTCGAGAAAATAAAAACAAAAATTAAATTCATTATTGTATAAATATTCCCTCATAATTGCAATTCACTTGAGTATATAGTAATTTATTGCTTTATTCATTTAATTATTTAAATAATATTTTTAGTACTCATGATCTGAAGTTGTTCTTTGTTTAGTTTGCATTTTAAATATTTTTTAATTATTATTTATTTTTTTTTTTTTTTTTTGTTATCGGGGGTTTTTACAAATATCTTTTTTTTTTTTTAATTATATAGTTTTGTTTTATAATTTAAAGCAAACGTTTCCGGTAAATTTTTATTGTACGAATTTTATTTATTTATTTTTCATTTTGTTTAATTTAATTTTTATTTCATTTTTTTAATAAATTAAATGCTTTACTATTTTTTTTTAAATATTTAAAATATTTTCTACCAAAGCGGAATCAACTTTGCGAAAGATTTGTGTGCCCTTTATGAATAATTTGATCAATCTAGTCTATGGGGTTTTAAAGCCACTTTTGCTTTTACCGACCAAGGCAGTTCTGTATAAAATTCGTTTGATTAATTTCGTTTTAAGTTATAAGAATTTTTTATATTTTTTATTTGGTTTATATATGTAAATACTTTGTATACGTTTCCGGTAAATTTTAATTATGGGAATTTTAGTTTTTATTTAATTTTTACTTTGCATTGTTTAATAAAAGTTTTATTTATTTTTTATTACTTGAAATTTTAATCCGTTCTAATATAAATTCAATACACTACTGAAATCTCGTTTATCTGTTGAAAAATATTTAAAAGATATTATCCCGGAGCTAAACGAACAACTTGCATACTTAACTCTTTTGAATGTGGGAGAGCAGGGATGGAAACTGAAAAGAATTCTCGATATATTCAAATATTATATAAAGTTGTAATACACAAAAAATAAAAGTACATATATATAAAAATATTCTACATAAATATAATGAATCGAACATGACTTTTTCTCCAAACATTTTTCATAAAAAATAAAATTTGGTTCATAGATATTATTATGAAAATTTTAGAAATTTTGCAAAATTTTTGCATACATTTTGATTTATATTTATAAGATTCCAATGCAAATGTTAAATAAAAATAGTTAAAAAGGAAAAGATCAGCAAGAAGTAGCTATTTCCAAAGAAAAAGTTGTTAGGAAATTATGTTTAGAAATTTGAAAAACATTGGTACATAAGTTTACTACACAGAACTACATAAGAACTAAAAATTTTCCAAAGAAAATTTTAAAAATTTCTTTATAAATGAAAATAATAAAATAAAATTTTAAACGAGTTTGTTTAAGTCTTTTTTGGCCTTTTGTTCATATATAGAAAAAGTTTTAATATTTTAAGAATGTTCTTTAATTTTATGAAATAAATTGTTTGGTACAAATGATTTTGTGTTACAAATGTTTCACTTTTTTCCTTTTTAAAGTATTAATTTAATGTTTGCCATCAACCCTTTCCTCTTGTTGAAGAAAATTTTAACGTTTTTTACCTGAGCTTTTTCCATGAGGAGCGTATGTTTGATTGAAAAATAACTACTCAATTATTTGTATCAATTTGATCTCTTTTAAAGTGGGATACACTTGCAATTCAACCACATTTTTTATGTCTGTTTTTGTTTGTAGAAATAGATTTTATTTTGATCGTTTTTCATTATACCCTACACTAACATTTGTGATTTAGTTATAATACACGTAGTAGTTAAATACAATCAGTTAATTTTTTACGTAGACTTCATACAATTATAGCCCCGGTATAAATTTTGGAAGGAAGAAAATGTTTTTAACTTGTTCCCTTTATTTTTTAAATAGTTTTTAATTAAAAATGTTGTTTGAAAAATGTGTGTAATATAACCATCCTACTATAAAGTGTATAAAATTCGAGGATTCGACAAATAATAACTATCTATGAGATACTTGTATAATTTAAAATACATAGAATATGATTCAATAGTTTTATTATGGGGCGTTTGTTTGTTTAAAGAGCGGGAATTATAGAGCTTATTAAAATAATTTGTAAACAGATCGTTTGAAAATAATAACAAATTATTTTTAAACAAAATACATTAATAATTCAATATTTAAATATGTTAGATATTTTTTATTTTACGATTCTCTCTTAAAAAAAAAAAACTATTAATCACTTTTGAAAAAAAAAAAAAAAAAAAAAAAATCCTTTTTAAAAAAAAAAAAAAAAAAAAAATAATTTTGTAAACTCTACTAAATAGCACTTACATATCGTCACCGAAAACCGTAACAAAAAAAATTTCAAATTAGGATTTTTTATGAAATATATCATTAAAAAGGCTTAGAGATATAGGATTATTTTGATAATCCTTCCTATAAAGAAATATTTATATATATGGGAAGGATTTTAAAAATTCTAATAAAATTCAAAGCAAAATTATATTGTATAATTTTGGTTCATTTTTTCAAATATTTATGTGTAAAAGTTACGAAAAATCTTTTTTTTTTTTTTTGTAAAAAATTGCAAAATTTTGGACTTATTAGGACCTGGTCCACATTTTTGTTATGTCATTATATGCGAGCCCAAAGCCTTTTATTACGATGTTTCTTGGCAGAAATATAAAAAAAAATCCAAAACCTAGAAAAAGGACCGATTTTCATTTTGATCTAGCTCAAGAATGGGCAATGTCAGGACCAACATTTTGAGAAACGATGTCTAAAAATAAAATTTTCATGAATGAATTTTTCATTTAAGATTGGGACATCGACATCTTATTTTTTTATCCATACAAACGGAGTCTCCCTTATATATATGTTTTGTAAAAACATTAAATACACTAATTTTGAAAATAAAATAAAATATTACCTATAAAACTAACACTGAAACCGAGAACGGCATATTTTCTGCTAGACAGGATACTTACAGCCAAACCACAAAAGAATTTTAAAATTCCATTTTTGCTAAAGTCGACATTATTTTAAAAAAATAAGTTTTGTTTTTCCGTACCATAAAGAAACTTTCTAAAACTCATACGTTGAAACATTTGAAAATATTTTAAATAACAAAAAGAAATTAAAAAAAATATATAAAAACTAATTATATAAAAAGTTTCAATACAATAAAAAACAAAAAGCTCATTTTAAAAATTTATTTCGAAAAAGCTTTATGATAAAAAACTTGAAATAATAGTCGACTTGTGGGTTTAAAATCGACTTTTCTGCTTTTATTATTTTTAATTTTTTTTTATTATTTTAAAAAGTATTTGTTGTACTTTTATAAAATAAAATATTTTTTTAATAATAATTTGTTTTGTTCAATCAGATTTAAAATTATATAAAAATTTATCTCATTTAGTATAGGANNNAAAAAAAAAAAAAAAAAAAAAAAAAAAAAAATGACCTTGACTATCTTCATGATAAGTAAAATTTTATAATGAATTTTTGGGGGCAGAATCGTTTTCCTATATATGAAATTTTTTTATTTTATATTAATACATCATCGAAAATTAATATGTTTAATTGAACATATTTGCAAATTCTTGTACTTTGCTACCAGTTTTATAACGTTGATCAATTAAATCGTTGATAAATTCAAAATAAAAATTAAAGTTATCACAAAAAATACCCTTAGAGAAATATTAAGAAGAGCGTTGAAAGAGCAGTTATTTAAAATTTGTTATATGAATGATCTGTAATAAAGGAAAAGGAAAAAAATCTTATTTCTTTTTTAAGATAATTTGCAGAAATGAATGTGCCCCTATGTCAAATGCTTTCCCTTCTACCCTACATACTTTATTGCTCATAACTTCTGTGCTATACTTTAAAAATTACAATAAATATTTCATTAAAAGAAAAAGATTCATCCATAAGCTCTCTTAAATTCGAAAAATTATAGAAATATTCTTTCTAATTGTTTAAAAATTTTTACCAATTTTATACAATTGAAAAGAATAAATTTATATGAAAATTCCTCAAAAAAAAAAAAATAAATAAATAAATAAATAAATAAATAACAGTTTTATGCAAATAATTCTAATACCCTCTAGTATTGTAAATTTTTAAAAATAATTTACGGTAATTTATGAAAGCCTATAACGTCCGTCATATACAACATAGGTACAACCATCATTTAATGATCCCGGATTCTTGTTATACAAATTTATTTATTTGTACATTGATTACAATCCACTCTTGTTTTTTATATAATTTACTGATTTATTATAGCATTGTTTCCCTAAAATGGTCATTATTTCTTATATGCAATCATCAATAATAAGTTACAATCACTAATTTACAAGCATATACTTTGAAATCTTAAAAATAATTATAAATTAATTAAAATTAAATTTGAAATTGTACAATAGAGTATTTTAAATATAAAACGTATTCTTTAAAAATTATGTTTTCATTCAATACATCGATGGTATATTTAAAGGCAAAAAATTATTATTTTTAACTTAAACTTAAGTACAAAAAATGAAAAATGGAAAATATAATATCAATTTAAGCGAGGGATACTTGCGAATTATCATAAAAATACTAATATTTGTACAAAAAAATACTTGTGTTACTTAAAAATAAGGAATATTATAGTATGCCATTCAAATATGTATTCGATTAATTATAAAAAGTATTTTCGATGTGATTTTTAATGAGTTAAGGGTCAAACACACACATAACACATGGAAGTTTTTTTTCCTTTATTTTTACTTATGCTGCGGTTAGTCCAGCTAAGACATAGATACAGTATTATCTGCTTAATTTTTCACATCGTCGTTTCCTTCTATAATGGTTGTATTGAAAAGAGCCCGGCAAATATTCACTATAGCATTAGAAATGCGTCCATATGATTGAGGTTTATTTTTCCAAGCAATGCAAATATAATAGAAAGGTACTCCAGCTAAAGTAATGGCAATGCCAATTAAAAGATTCATGGGTTGTGTTAAACTTGGCATTAAAACCAAAACTATACAGCAAATAATAAAAATTACAGGCAGTGCTGTATGGACTCTTATAGGACGGGGTATATCAGGTCTTAAAAAATAGATAAAATTGTGTTAAATAAAAAATTTTATTTTCTAATCATCTTTTTAATAACATACCGTTTTTTCCTTAACCACAACATGCCTGCTATACTGGCTACTACGGAAAGCCATAAAATAGAACTAAAATAGTTAATTAAGGCATAAACGTCTGCCGATAGTAACATCAATATAGACATAAGACACTAAAATATTTTAAAAATTAGTATAAAATAAATTAATTTTAATATAATCTATAACTTACCGAAAATATCAACGATGGTATGGGTGTTTGTTGCTTGATATGGAAAAGTTGAAAGAATTTTGGTAAATGTCCTTCTTGAGCTCCTGTGGCAAATAATCGAGCAGATGTAAACAACACACCATTAACACCTCCAAAAGTACTTAAAGCCACAAAAATTGGTACCATAAATGCTAAAGAGCCAAACATGCGATTACCAAATGTAACGGCTACCGCCAGGGAGCTTAACATTTCGGTTTTAGAGACTACAACAAAATAGGCCATATTTACGAGAACATAAATACCCGTTACCAATGGCATAGCAATCCATATTGCCCGAGGTAGATTTCTAAAAAAGTGAAATAAAAATAAGATTAAAATTATTTATGGATTAAAAAAAACCTTATTTCAGATTTAAATAAATATGTAAGTTAGATCTTCACATATATTTAATACGAAACGATGTCTCGAGACGCCTGCTACAGCAATTAATATACAGTTGTTCCCAAAAGATAACTCTAAAACTTGCTTTCCCTTATATTTTCAGTCTGAAACTTTCTAGTGTCTGTATCTAAAAAAAATATACTTTGCACTTTCTGATAAAAGTAATTAGCTCTGTTTTGTCTGTACCTTTGACAAGAGAAAATTTCTTTATTTAAATATTCTTATATACATATATACATACATTACAAGTTCATACTTTTAAAATTCAAAATTGTACAATTAACTAAAATTTTTTTTAACCAATTTAAACAATCAATTATTTCGAAAATCGATATCAATAAATCTAAATGAATAAACGATACGCATAACATTTCAGTCGCCTGAGATTTATTTATTTTGTATTGTGTTACAAGTGCTTAATTTAATATAAAAAAGAAAACGTATAAATTAATACTTATTTATACATGATGTCTAAAAAATAACCAGACATCCCTGTAAAATGTAAAAACTTATCAACGGCAGACATTTAAAAGAGTTTGTTATTTTAGTATTTATAATACTGTTGAAAATTTTTATAAAATTTTTGAACCGATAAATATATGTACATAATTTTTAATATGCCGCAACAGTGGTTCCCAAAACGTTTTTTTTTTTTTTTTGTTTTTATAGATAACCTTACATGTGTGTGTTATCCTTTTTTAGTTTAAGAGATTGCCTACAAAATTATATATATTACTGCTGCAAAAATCATATAAATATATGAATCTGTTAAAAAGATAAGAAAGTTGGAACTTTAAAAATTTAATATTTTTTTTTCAAAAAGGTGGCAATATTTATTCACTGATAAAATTAGTTTTTCGTTCGGGGCAAACAAATTGCTAAAAACAGCAGCAAAATAAATATAATTTCATTTATTTCTTTAATAAAACAGAAAATATGGCAGCTCTGAATTAATAAACCTTACGGTAAAAGTTAATGGTCACTTTTGGCTTAACTTATAATAACCAAAAACAGTTAAAGTGACCGATAAAATCCTAACTTTGGTTATTGCAAAGTTATAATAACGGGTCTTAAACATATTATACTGAAATTTTAATAAAATATCAGTATTCGTTTAAATGTTTTTAAATTTAAAACATTAATTTTATTTAAGAATTACATTCCACTAACTTTTTTTTATAAATTATTAATCTCCATATTCTTATATACCAAATACTTGTATAAGATGTTGATACTTTGGAATGAAACCCAACAGAAACTTCACCTTATCTAGCTAATATTAAAAAAAATATATCTCATAAACTAAAAAAGAAATTTACAAGGACTATATATATAAAATTTTTTTCTGTCATATCATAAATTATTTCAACGAAAACTTTGGGTTAACTGAGACAATTAAAAAAACACGAACATCATTTACAAATTTAAAAGAATTAATTCCTTCAAATGTAAGTATTTTTGTATAGCAAAACATAGTCGCGGATAAACGAGGAGACAATAAAGTTTCCTTTTCCAAATAAAAGTTTCATACAAAAAATTTTGTATCAAATTATGACCTTCAGTAATAAACAATTTCATGTTTAACAAATATGTTATGGTCATTAGGATAATGTATATTATTATTATTATTATTATTATTATTATTATTATTATTATTATTATTATTACAGCAATCATTATATAAATGTAGTAGTAATAGAGCTACAATAAAAACTGATTTCTGTATACATGTAATATCGAGCCCCAAATTACACTTGATTTTAAATTACAGATTTTTTAAAATATTGTCGGTTACAATGTTTTGGCAGTTAGGTCACGATATTAAACCAAATGTTGAACTATATACCACCAAGTTTTAAAACTACATGAGCTTACATAAACTCTAAAAACAAAAACTCCTCTTCAAAAGTTTAACTGGATCCGTCACTGAAGAAAGAAGTAAAGAAAAAGTATAAATAAGTGAAAGTAAGAAAAATTAACATTAGTAGAGATAAACTTATACAAGTATCTACAAAGTAAATATACTCATATAAATGTGATTAAATATGTATGTATACTATATACAAAATCAACAAGTTGTTGTATTTAGTATATCCTTAACTTTGTATACAAAAGAAGTCCTTGTTGAGATTTCATTTTTTATTCTGTATAAATAAATGTGCCATGACGTTGTAAGTTAACGACTTGCAAACATTAATGCTGAGTATGATTTTTCTATAGAATGAAACCACTTAAGCGCAAAATGTTGAAAGTTATACAAAAAAAAAAAAAGTAGGGAAAAACCAACAAGTGGTTGTATAATGGCCCGTATTTAAATATAAAAGTCTGTGTATATATGTGTGAATTAAGAAAGCTTTTAAACATATTAAATTTTAATAATAAAAATATTTAATAAATATCTACAATTTAGTAAATTAATTTAAAACTTACTTGTATGGATCTTGCAATTCTTCAGTGACAAAATTCAAATAATTCCAACCGCCAAAAGCAAATAGACCCGAATAAAAGGCAAAACCTATATTTTCAATGCCATATTTTCCCTCCCATACATTTTCGAAATTTTCCATGTGTCCCGTGCACATTTGATAGATACCAGCTAAAATTATCATTACCAGTGCTAAAAGTTTTCCAGCGGTAAAAATATCTTGCACTTTCATAGACCATTTCACCGACAAACAATTAATGGCTGTTAGGAAACCTGTAAATGATTAGAAAATAAATATTTGAAAAATACAAATACTTTTGCATTATCAATTAAAATCTAACAAGCAAAATGCATTGTCTTGGCTATTTCTAACGTTATCAGTTATTTTTTTGTAGTTTTTAAGTTACAAATTAGTTCAAAAGTAAACCAATTAAAAAATATTGTTTTACGTTTGTTTGGTATAAATTTTATCTTGAACATGTTATATACATTTTGTTTATGATTACCCAATAAACCAAAAGATGTTTATAATTTTCAAAATTATTTTGAGTTCAAGTATTTTTTTTCAGTATAATAATAAGAAAAATAAAGTAGCGTTTAAAATAGCTATTTTCAAATTTTTTCAAACTTTTCAAAAACAATGGAAATTTTTCTAAAAAATAGTAATAATAATAATAATAATAATAAAATATTACTATTGAAATTAAACATAAATTTTATAATTTTTAGATGTTTTCAAACATTAATAATTAATAAGAATTTTTTAAATTTTAAAACAATAATAATATTATTAATGATGATAATACTGAATTTTATTAAAAACTATAGTAATAACTAATATTTATATTCCTAAAATTCGATTACCTTTTCAAAATTTTAAAACTTTATTGAAAAATTAAAATTTTTATAATAGATTTGAAAATAAAATAGTATTTAATTTAAAAATCTTCCTTAAGGTATTTTCAGACGATAATATTCAATATTATGATTTGTCAAAAATTTAAATACTAAAATATTTACTTATCGACTGAATAAAAATTTTTTGATTATGAAAAAAAAATTATGATATTTTTGAAAATACCAGTGGTATTTTAAATTTTTTGAAATTGTTCAAAAACTTTTGATTTAAATTTTATATTTTTCATAAACAAAAATTAATAATAATAAAATATTTACAAAATAAACATTTAAATCAATATTTCATGTTAAATTTATCAAGAATTTCATAAAGGTAAGAACTTGCAAAAATAATATTTAATATGTGTTACCGTGTGAACTACTTAAGGATTTTCTATTGGATTTTTTGGCATGCCGATGAAATACGTACTATTTTACTGTCGAAAATCTTAATATTTAATATTATCGCCTGAAAGTACCTTTAATATTACAGTAAAAAAATCTTATAACTTGAAAATATGTCCATTAAAAATAAGTTTCGAACTTTATTTTTGTGTTCCGTCATAGGATATTGATAAATATTGCAAATTATAATTTTTTGACTTTATTAAAAAAAGTTAAATAAATATCGAAATTTAGTTGCAGTTAATAATTAAAATAAAATGTGAAAAAAATTTATTTAAAAATTTATTTTATTATTTTTGTTAAAATATTTGTTTAAAGAATTCGAATATAAGTTTAGAACTATAGAAACATAAATGTATTCCATTAATTCCAAAAATTATTACATTAATAAACTTGAGCCCGTATAAAATTCCAAATTATTAACTCATAAAAATTTCGAAATAACATTTATCATTTACAAACATTTCAAAAATATATTTAGACATTTGAATAAGAATTAATTAATTTTTTAGAGACGAAAATCGTATAAAAGCATAATATAAATAAAATGCATATTTTTAAAAAGGAAAAAATTCTCGTGTTAACTTAATACTTCCTCATAATAAAAATATTAATGTAAAAGTAATAAATCATGATGTAAAATACATTTTAAGTAAATATTATAATTTCAAGTACATATACTCAAAACAACTTACACAAACAAACGGCAGCTAATAATTTAACTGCATTATCTGGTGGATTGCAATCTTCGAAAAATGGCTTCGCCGCATACTGTGCAAACGTTAGGGCAACAATAGTCTAAAAATTATGATAATAAAAATAAATTCTAATTAAAATCACATTATTCATGTTGACAGTTTTAATTTAAAACTAATGCATAATACAGTGTTTGTAATTAAATAAAGCAATAGCAGCAAATGCTTTAATTGAGACATTCCTAAGCCTGTATATTTCAAACAATATCAATGGCTTTAATAATATAAACAATATATAGGTGCGTAAGTACAAATATAATAACATCTGTTCACGTTAATTATTTTAAATTGAACAGTACATGTGTATATTCAAGTGAAACAACTCTTACTTATAATAAATTAATCAATTGCTGTTTTTTTTTTTTTTTTTATTAAAATACATATAAATTAATTTAAATACAACAATTCATTAACATACTGACCTGTGTTGTTGGTCTTATAATCAATAAGGCGATCCATAATCTTAAAAATCCTACAAGCGGACCAAATGCTACCAATAAATAAGCATAATCTCCACCAGAACGTGTAATGCTAGTACCCAATTCAGCATAACATAACGCACCTATTGTTGATAAAATACCACAAGCTGCCCAAATTAACAATGAACTGCCAACTGATCTAAAAAGAAAAAAAATATATATATACATATTTTTATTGCATACTTAATGAAAGTTTCACTAAAAAACAAAAACAATTTCAATTAAAAATAACTTTAATTGTAAGCATTTTATTACGTGTATTTAAAAATTTTTTTTATCAATTAATTAAATGAATTTTATTAAACAATTATGTAGACATTAATTGACAATTATGCATAAGTTTTATAAATGCTATTATTCTAATAAATTCTTATTATATTTAATTATTATTATTTTTTTTCTTCTTTCTTTTGTAGATTTTGGACACACGAAGTTATCTGATAAAATATTTGCTGAAAATTGATTTTTTTATTTTAATAATTTTGTAAACGCTGACAAATCAATTCAAAATTAAATACGAAAGTTTAATAAAAAATAATTTATACTTCAGCCATAATATAGAATTAATTGTAAATTTATGTTAATTGAAACTTCAATAAATAATCAGACTTTCAAATTTTTATAGCAACATTATATGGCTTAACAAGCATTTTGTTGTTGCCAAAAGAAAAAGAAAAAACACATTTTTGTTTAATTGTCAATCGAGAATTTCGTCTCTATATGTTACTCTATGGAGAGAACGTTCTTAAATTTATTTTCCCTGGAAAGACAGTCAAAAGAAAATGTGAAAAAAATTAAAACAAATTTCAAAGAAAATAACAAAAATCAAATTAAAATTATAAAAAATTAACATTTTTTTTTTAGCTTAACAAAACGTATGTGCTTTATAAATCGTGCATTGATAAAAAGCTTTAATATTGTGCAAAATATCGCCAAAAGAATTGCAATTTTTAAAGAAATTTGTATATAAATGAAATATTTTTACATTTTTTTATTTGTATTCCATTTTCAATTATTTGACTTTACAAGACTTTAAAATGCCAACTCGCCCTAATAATTTTACCTTGTTTAGTTTTATCATGCAAGCAGTTAATAAATCGAAAATATTAAAAAAAATTAAATGTATTATTGATTTATTTACATTGATCGACAAGAAATGATTTATGCATCGGCTACTTTTTTGTGAGCATAGGTCTACTTCTTTTTTCATGTGCTAAATCCGTGACCAAAATTGTTTACAATTGTTTGATTTTACAAATGTTTTGTAAGAGAAAACAGTGTCGCACTAAATTTGGTAAAATGGAACCTATGAATAAAAAAATCCTAATAAAATGGAAAAGTTAGAAAATATTTTTTATAGTAGTTACGATATTTTTGACTAGACTTACCATACTTAAATACTATAAGCCATAGAGTAACATATAGAGACGAAATTCTCGATTGACAATTAAACAAAATTGTTGTTTTGTAAACAAAATATATTAGGTTTTTGACAGCCGACTTAGGTTTTTGACTATAAGTTTTGGATTTGTCAAAAAAAGATTTGATTTGTAAATATTACAAAAATATTTTCAGCTAATTTGTGATTTGCAAAATGAGATCAAAAACCTAATTATTATTATTTTTTTGTGTTTTTCTAAGTTTTTGAATAATAAATTTAAAAAGAAACCCATAGAATAAATATAAACCTCTAAAACAACGGTTCTCAAATGGTTGTCCGCGACCCCTAAGGGTTCCGTAAGGACATTTCTGGGGGATCGCGANGATATATTTAANAAAAATAATNTTAAACACACAATNTTTTAATAAAAATATTNTGTAGAAAGTTTAAATAAAAATTCTAATTTAANTNTGNATCTATTTAAAAACGGAAAGACACATTTATACCAGAGAAAGAAAATAACTGTTATATTGATCCAAATACATTATTGTGATCCTTATGGAGCATACTTTCATGAAGTGATATTTGTTCACATTTTCAACTAAAAAAATCTACATTTTGTTTAAACTTTTAACAACATTTTATAGACTTATAAACTGCATTCCGTTTTCAAATTCGTGCTTTGGTACTTTATAGACTAAAATCAAAACTTTCATTTTAGAGGATGTACACCATGACCGTTTGAGTTTTTAGAATTGTTTTCTATTTTCAATTCATCTTTGTGAAGATCCCTTTCAAAAATGTAAAAGAAAAATTTAGTTTAGAGAAAAAATANTGCAGNCATTTTTTCGNTNATAAAATTACAAAATCANAANTTTTGNAATGAAANAAAATTGTTAACATTNNNCGGAAGAGTGCGNCTTNCAACTTCCGAGTACTTTTATTTCCAACGAATTTTGTGAGCTATAAAAGGAAAATATAACCCATTTGTCCAATTTAATTNTAAATCNAAATATTTAAAAGTATNTCAGTTGAAATATAGTGAAGTTCATNCACTTANTGGCTCCGCAAACTATTTTCATCATGATGAATTGGTGGAATTATTTTTGTTCCATTAAAACAAAGAATAAACTTTCGGGCGCAGAGATTATATAAATATGTTTTATCCGAAATACGCTTTTAAGTTAAAGATCTTTTGGAACAAAAATAATGTAATAAATTTTAATATTATTTTTTAATTATTTTATCTTTACATAACATGACATAACATTTTAAAGTTGCAGCGGGTAGTGATTCCACTGCAATGTTAACGAATGTTATATTCGTATCGGCCGAATCTATCAAGTTCTTCAAATTTAACATTACATGGAAAGTGGGCCGCAAAGTGTGCGGACCAAGCCTATTTTTGATTTCCAAGTTTATATCGACCTTCAAACTATATAACTATACGTACAAAATTTCGTTATCGTACATACTTTTATTTGATAGATATCAACAGAAAACTATAAAATAAAGATACAACAGACACCCTGTATTTCTTATATGCAATCCATAAGTGGGAGTGGGTAAAGTTTATCTATCAAAATTTAGTTATCGCCAGCAAAAAACTTTGAAATGAAACTACAATGAACAACCTGTGTTTCTATAATTTTGGCAGGTGGGCGGGAAAAGTAGGCGGACCATGGCCATTTTTTGTTTCTGAGGTTACATTTGCCTTTGAGCTATTTGTAAAAATTTTATTTTGACGTTTCTCTTTATATGGGAGGTGGGCGTTTTTCAGAGATATCAGCAAAAAACTGATTTAGCAGCACAGTGTGCTTCTAATATTTTGTCCATAACTTTGTTGTTTACCTTGTATATGACAAATAATTGGGCCAAATTTCGTCTCTCTGCGATTTTCCGCTCGGGCTCCACCCTGCTTTAAACAGACGGACAGACGGACGGTCATGGCTAGATCGACTTAGAATCGAACCACGACCCCGAACATATATACTTTATGGGGTCTTAAACGATTACTTCGACATGTTACCCTCGGAATGACAAAATCAATATATCTCCCATGTTTTTGATGGTGGGTATAAAAAGGGGTCGCGAAGCAAGATCTTGTGAGAACCCCTGATGTAGATTTATAAATGTGAAAGTATGAAAGCATATTTTAAGGCGAACATTTGATTTTTCGTTTAGATGGTGAAGGATATAACTCGTTTTATTTCAGTAATTATTTTAGGTAACAAATAATTAATTTTTATTTTAAATTACTATAAATCTTTAGTTATGTATAACTATTTTACCATAGTCCTTATAAATATATATATTGATATTTAGTTTTTTATGTTTTAATTTTATTCTTAAAAATTTCCATCTTCCATCATTAAAGTAACTTAATTTTACATTAAAAAAAAATATATAAAATTACCAACCATTTCAGATGGTAAAAATATATAAAAGAAAAATTATAATCATTATTGCCAGACACTAAATAGGTTTCAAAAATCAATCAAATACCACACCTTTCGCAAAACAGACCATACTTACAAAGTGTCCTTAAACACCGGCAAACCAATTGCCACGTTAGTGACAAAGAAGTTAAGAAAGAAAAATAAGAAAATGTGATATAAAAAATTTCAATACTGCACAGTGTTTATTTAGGAATAAGTATAGACGTATTAAAGAAAAATTTATGCTTGATAAAGGTTTACTAACTTTTTCTTATGGAAATTAACATACAAAAAGTTAGTGAACCTTTATCGAACATGCATTATTTTTTGTGTGAATACGACTGTTAATCATACTAATGTGTTAAATTTAAAAAGTATTAATTGTATTAAATTGTAATATTTTAATAATTTTTAATTTTTCTTAAATTTTTAAAAAAACTTAAATTTATAAAGATAATTTAAAAATATATTTAGTATAAAATTAAATAAAATTTTTGGTCCAAATTAAAATACTGTGCATAGCTTACTAGCTGCCACATGCAAGAAAACCCATTAAATGTAGCATGAAGTTGGTGGTGTAATGAGAATNNGGAGATTATTACATTACACAATGGGACAGAATCAAGCATTTTTGAAAATAATTTTGAAACTTCTTAAAGACTGGTAGGATTTGCATGAAATTGGGTACAGATATAGCCAAGAGTTGTTTAATATTAAATTTGGAAGGAGGACCCAACAGTGCTCTCAGGGGC
>MINK01190401.1:8092-30783 GCA_001735545.1 Phormia regina | reverse complement strand
GTAGGGTATCATATGGTCGGTCTTGACCGACTATACCTTCTTCTCTCGTTTTAGTTTTATATTTGCAAATAATTGTATGTTGAAATCTGTTTGAATAAGTAATGTCAACTTTCGAATATTATTATTAATTGACTTCATTGTTTACATGTATGATGTTATTGTTTGATACTTTTTGTTGTTATTAAATGTTTCGTTGATAATGATATAATTTTTAAGCAACTATTCGACAACAAAGCGATTTTAGAAAAATTCGCGAGAGAAATATAATTTAAATTAATTTTCTAAAATCGTTTAGATAATAAAACACATCCCAACACAAATATATTAATAATCAGTGTAAGTGTTACAGCCGTAACACAAAAAGTTGCAGACGCAACAATATAACAACATCTAATTAGAGTGATAAACTCGGTTTATTAACCGGTTTTAAAACCGGGTTTTTCAGTCAATGTGCTGTGGTTTTTTTCAAAATATTCATTTTTCGAACGTCGAATATATCGGTTTTTTTAAACACAAAAGCTCGGTTTACAAATTGAATTTTATTTTAGAAAACTTTACTAAATAGTGGGAACTAATCGAGCTTATTCGAACTATTAAAATTAATATATTTTTCTTTTTACTTTAATAAAGTTTTTTGCTTTGTCGGCCTTTGGCCTGGCTTAAGGATTAAGGGGATGCCGAACATCGGCTTCGCTAAATAAGTCTTTTTGTAATATGAAGAATATTTTTAAGTTCCGCTATTTTTAGAAAAATAACAAATTTCTTCCCAAAAAAGTTAGTTAATATGGTCGTGTCGTATAAAAGATTTTTGTAAGTGCTTTAAATGGAATCAATATAATTTAAATTGAACAGTTATTAATAAAGATATTGAAATTTCAAAGGCCTATAACTTGTAAACCGAGAAAGAGCGGATCAAAGTTTTTGCATCGCTATAATCAAAAGTAGAAGTACTCATGAATCAGTATCAAAATTATTTTAAAATCAATAGTTCTGGTGATCTTGGTTTATGCCCAAAAATATGGTTTAAGATAAAATTTATATTAACTAAGTACGATTGAACAAATAATTTTTTTTTTAAATATTATGTATACTGCCGATCGAAAACTATATTCTTTAAGTATTTTGAAATAATTGAACCGAAATATTTAGTTTAAATGAGTTTAAAACATACCAATCTTCAATTTTAGGAGGTCCATTTACAACTTCTTTGCACAAGAATTAATATCCTTTATAGAACCGAAACTACGCCAGTGGAGGGTGTGTTGGATTCCTCTTTCCGTTACATTAAAACTCTTGTTATTTTTAAAACAATAATGAAATTAATATAAATTGTTTATAACAACTTTAAAGTACTCAATTCTAAGATATTTACAAGCAAAATAAATTGGATTTTTAACAATTTTTTCCAACAAGATAACGGTGTGCATCGATATGCAAGCGAATTCAATTCGAATGATTCTTTTTGAAAAATTCAGCAATTTTTTCAATATTTTTATTTAAAATTTACTTTACCTTTATAAAAGTCAAAGATAAGAAAAATATAATAATCATAGTTCTAAAAGCTAATTTCTATCGACCACTTTTTTTAACATCGTTATACAGTATACAGTAAAAGAATAATATGTATATAAGAAAACAATTTTAACAAAAACATAATTATACTTCTAATTTTCCGAAAATTATGTTTATTAATTAAGTATATACCATTAATACCAATAGGAGAGGCTATTAGTATTACTGGTCGGGATAGTTTGTTTCTATTTTTAAGATGTATTTAAAAATTTGTTATATAAATTCCCAGATGGATTTTTACATATTTTTTTAATCCACTCAGTTTTCTTACAATTACCGGAAATGTGTGACAAAATTCATGGAAAGTGTAAATTTCATGTTCCACATTTCTTGAGATGTCTTCTTTAATATGAATAAAATTTTTTTACTTTATTATATTTAACTACTATTAGAATTATAATTAAATGAAAAAAGCTCTAGCAGATTAGGCTTACAATTTATGTAATATTTGATAATATATAAGTAAAATAAAAAATTTACCTTCATCGGACCCATTGACAGATGGTAATTTATCTGAATTTGTAATACATTTATTATTTTCTTTGCATGACATGCCTTGTATAGGACTAACTCCATTTGATTTATCATTACTTGAAATAAAAGGAATTTGTTCTCTTCCATTGAGAGCAGTCAAAAAATCTGGAATGAAAATAAATTAATTATTACATCATTTATTGAGCTTTATACAAATTATATTTATAAGAGAGATATTATATATGGGCTGTGGAATGATGAATCAGTCAGTAAGTCAGTCAGTCAGTAACGTTACTCNTATATATATNTATATATATATNTATATATATAAGAGTAACGTTACTGACTGACTGACTTACTGACTGATTCATCATTCCACAGCCCAAACGGCTGAAGCTAGAGAGACGAATGTTTAGGGGGTAAAAAAGGGTAAAGACGGGAAAAATCGGTAACCTTTTAACTAATTATGGTACAAAAAAAAATTAAATAGTTATCGTTATTCATTCAAAAAATAATTGCGCAGGTGTCTGGAGTTTTCAATTACATTAAACTTAGAAACATACGATTAAGTAAATGTAGTCTATGTAAATAAGAATTTACAAGAGTGGAATTCGTGGTACTCAAAGATATATGATCCTATGAGTAAGAAATCAAGAGGAGGGAATTTTTGGTACTTTTTGTTAATTTTTGTTCTTCTAATGGTACTTTTTTGAATTTTCTGTAATATTTAACCTAGAAACATTAAATTAAATACGCATGGACCGATTTGGAAAGAATTTGTTATCTTAATGGTACTTTTTGAAATTTCTATAATTATGGTCTTAAAAACATGAAATTTGAGATATGTGGTCTTCAGTTAATAAGAATCCATAATATGGGACTTTGTGATACTATTGAATGGTACTTTTTGAATTTTCTAAAGTTATGAACCTAGAAACATGAAATTAGGGTTATGTGGTCGTAAGGGAATGAGAATCCATAACAGGGGACTTTGTGATAATTTTTAATTTAGAGATATGGTCCTAAGTTAATGAAAATCCGTTCATATGATGTTTTATTATATTTGTAAATAATTCGGATTGCATGTCAAAACGGATTTCATGTCATAATGAAACATCCTTTACTGTAGAAAAATTTTTCATAAAAAAATTTATATTATTACTCAATAAAATCCGCGCAACGCCGGGTCATTCAACTCGTGTAATATAAATCTTTTAATGAATTTCTAAGAATTTTGTTGTCATATATTGGCGTCAAAAGTGATCAACGAATTCAAAATATACCAACACAAAATAGTTGTTATTCATATTCATATCCTATTTACCAAAATGTCGTAACTGAATAATTTTCATCATCTCTTCAACGACGTACCGAGTACCGTTAAAGAATTAATGCTGAGGCAATTTTGTTGTTAACGGATCAATGAAAATTGTTTATTTGTGTGTACAAAATTCTAAAAAATTTTTGTGCAAGGATCATATATCCATGTTGTTTAGATAAAAAGTAACATTATTTTGAATTAGAGAATATGAAAAAATAGTGATCTTTTTTGGGATAACACTCTGCACGCTAGCCCTATCAGAATTTCATTAATTTCAATTTTTGTGTTTTTAGTTTTTTGTGGAGCACAAAAATATCGAAGCTGATAATAAAATAAAAATACCTTAGAAAGTTAGCTCCATATGTTGGCTAAACACACAAAAGGTGTTGATTAAGCCACGCCTCTTATAACGATATGGTGACCTTGAAACAATAGCTTTCAAGCACATTAGGTCTAATCCACGCACAATTTTTAGTTTTACCCGATTTTTCCGATTTTCTATATAGCATACTTATGAAAATTCCACATTTTCAAAGTTAAATTTCTCAGATCTGAAATAAAGTCTGAATATAAACTATACAGTTCTGAAATCCTTGAAACAATAGCTTTCAAGCACATTAGGCCTAATCAGCGCACAATTTTTAGTTCTACCGGATTTTTTTACGTTAGTGTATACAAAATATAATATTTCATATTTTATTTTCGAAAGCCTTAAATTGGTATCTCACGGAGCTAACTTCACAGCGATTGAAGAATTCACGTAGAAAAATGCGGTGGTAAGTTATTGATTAGTTTAAGAAATTTATTTTGAGTAACTTGTAAATTCAGATGAATCATGGCATAAAGGGGCTGCATAAAAGAGTATCTGCCACATACAATATATCGAGGGCTTATATTCAAATCGGGCCTCATGCAAATTTACAATATTTTTTTCTTTTTTGCGTCAGACTCTTCAGTTTTCTATTTTTTATATATGGTGTTAATTTTGGTGTCAAAAGTTATTTCTAACACTATGTTTTTCTCTTTATGTTTTTAGGCTATCTACAAACAGTATATTTTTTAAAGAAAATAAGGGTTATCTGTATGTTTTTGTTTGATTTTCAAAGAAATGTAAAAATAAAAATTGATAAATAATGATAATTCTCTTTACGGTGTGAACTTTTCTTAAACATTTTGAATTAGAATCTTAATATATCTCATAAAAATTTTATTATTCTCAATCCAGTCTGGAGAAAAAGCCATTGAAGTTAGATTTTTAGGCCTTTTTAGGTGCTTGTAGATCATACGCGGGTACACCTATTAACATTTTATGAAGATGGAGCATTATACCATAGATTTGAAGACAGGATTGGAAAAATGTTAATAAAATTGGTAATTATAAGCGAAATATCTAAGACACTAAATGCTGTTTCTTAAAAAAATGACAAATAAAAATTGCATTATGTTTAAAGGTTTTAATAATTTTTGAGTTATTGATATGCAATTTAATACAATTTAAATTAAATTTTAATTTTTATCGAATTGTAGAAGAACGGATTATGTTTTCCTGAACAATGGTGCTTTGAATGAGGCCTGTTTTATACATCAAACGAGAAATCCACTCAAAAATTTTGCTATTGCAATTAAGCAAGATCGCTTAATAAATGGCAAAATCGGTTTTTACCGGATCGGTCATAAATATTTCTATAAAATATCGTTTTGTTTTTTAATCAACCAAATTAGTTCATAAACAACCGAGTAATGGGCCAAAAATTGAAAAGTGTAATGATTACTTTTTTTATAGAAAAATAGCAACAGCAGTAATATAGTAATTACCGGTTGTTGTTTTTACTTTTTGTATATGAGGTTTGTTTTTATGTATATATATTAGGATTGGTCTTATTACAAAAAGTGTCTGGATTTTCACCTCCTGGAAATGTTCAGATAGTCGAAAAACTCTGATATGGAAAGTTTTGAACAGATTGAAAATTTATGACTTTTAAATATTTTTTCCCTATCATCGATCATGAATTATTAATTTTAAGTCCAATTTTTTTGGGTATATATCTTGTTAAATTCCACACATTAAGAACTTTCTAAGATCAAGATTGGATAACTAATAATATAATAGTTATTGAATAAAATTATCGTAAAATGCGTAATTTTCGAGCAAATAGACACCGAAAAATAAGATTTCATCCAGAAATGAAACTTGGCGTGTAGTTTTCTATTGACATTTTATATATCCTGTAAATAATTTTATTATTCAAAATTGTTGTAACAGAAAAAAATACGTAGGTAGGACATATGCAAAACCAAGATTTTTGTGAATTTTATCTCAGGCAGATCAACTGAAGAATTCAAAAAGATGAAAACGAGGAAAACTAACTGAAGTTCTAATGAATAATTCATGGTTGGACAGAATAAAAAAACTAAAAATTTTAATATTTCAATCGCTTTGAGCCACCTCTAAATTTTTTACAATCAATCTAAAACTTTGTATGATTTTTGGGATATTCGAAAATTTCTAGGGGGTGAAATTAACGAAATTTTGTAGAGATAGTTTGAAGGTCAATATAAACTTGAAAGCCAAAAATTTTACGTTATATTGGAGGTGGGCGGTAAAGTAGGCGCCCACGACCATTTAATGTTTTCTTGAACTATTTGTACTCAATTTCCTTCACATTTCGGACCATGTCAAAATTTCGTTATCATACATGCTTTTGTTTTAGATATATTAGCAAACTATGACATGGAACTGCAACGGACACCCTCTGTTTTTAGTATTTTTTCTTTTCATTTTCAATACCAAACTAACCTTATATAAGACAAATACTGTGCAAAATTTCATTCACCTAAATAGCTAGATTCAAAATCGAACCAGGACCCAGAAAATATATAATTTATGAGGTCTTAAACGATTATTTCGACATAATTTAAATAGAATTAGTTTTTCATAACAAGTATTTCAAAAAAGATATTTTGAAACACCTTTTAATTGCATTATTGAATATTGTTTATTTTATCTCGTAAGTTCAAGAAAAGGGATATATACTGATACTTTGGAAGTTGTGAAATACATTTTTCTAAATGACTTTCAATTATTTTTACTATGAAGTTACACTAAATGGAAAATTGTTGTAATATTCATCTATAAGTTTATTTATTTATTTTTTTACTGAATAAAAAATAATAAATTTTCCAATTTAAAAATCAGATAAAATACTTAAAATTGATAAATACACTACAAATTTGACGTCTAGCAAAGATGCATGTATACTAATCAAGTACTTGACTCAGTTTTCTTTTTTAAACATATTTAATTTACACATAACAATATTTCGTAAAATGACCTAACATAATTTAACTCCATTTTATACCTTTTTTTGTTAATTTGCTCATGTGCTTAGAAACATTTTCCTGCTGATACTCTCATTTGAGTGGCATATTCT
The DNA here is from genome assembly GCA_001735545.1 of Phormia regina. Lineage (NCBI taxonomy): Eukaryota > Metazoa > Arthropoda > Insecta > Diptera > Calliphoridae > Phormia > Phormia regina. The sequence continues at coordinate 23,985 of MINK01190401.1, read as the reverse complement.
TTTCTGAATAACACAACGTGATTATATGAGAAACATATCCAAACGTCGCACCACCTTTTTTGGCAGTATTGGGAATAAGTTTTAGGTCACAATATTTGTGATTTAGACCCCTTACATATATTATTGTCCGATGTCCGAACAGGGTTGTTTATACAATGAATGTGCAAAAACATATGATACGCTTAAGGCCGGGTTAGTTGCTTGTTTATGTGATGTTAATGTCCCGTTTATTAACGGGAAGAATTTTGTGTAATTATCCAAAATTAATAACGTGACATATGTTTTTGGCATTTGTAAGCAAAAACACAGAGTTACCATAAATTCTTTATTATATAAAGCCTAAAAAAACAACTCTAATTAAAATTAAATAACCCAAAAAGTTATTTAACTGTTTGTGTATTTATTTATTTATTTTGGTTATTTAGTTCTTTGTTTATTTAGTGTATTTTTTCCTTTTTCTTTTGTTAAATAACGTTTATTTGTAACAAAAAGGGCATTATTTTGCAACACTGCTAACAACTGTCACTGAACAACGTGCAAAAATTAAATTTTCAACATAATCAGACATCACATCAACGTCAAGTTCCTATAATTGTTGTCATTACAATACACGCAATGATATAAACAACCAACTAATTCACGCCTTAAGCGTTAAAGCATTGTTTGGCAACTCTGCTAACAGAAGTCACGGAGTAACGTGCGAAAATTCGAGTCAAGTTTCAATAGTTGTTGTTATTACGCTTCCTTCCCTCGCGGAAGGAAGCGTCACATAAACAACCAACTAATTCACATTTTACTCTTGTTGACTGGTTGGGCCTTAATGCTTTGTTTGTTTTTTGTAATACGTATGTAATTGCTGTGCGTGGCAAAATACTTTGACAATCATTTCCAACATTTTCTTTCCAAATATGAACTAAAGAGTAACATCAAGTTTTTAGATTTAGCAGAATATGATATAATTTTCATATCAAATAAGTGTCACCGTTCGGAAAGAAGTGTGCAGCACTTCTTATACTTTTTTTATTACACAATTAAGTGCTTTATTTGGGTATCGAGTAAGAGACATTTTTACTAATAAATTTGACACTTTTTTGTAGAAATTCTAACAAAATATTCTATCCAAATTCTCACTAAATTGTACGAAAAATATGTATAATTTTCAAATCGAAGTAGAGTAATCTTCGGGAAGAAATGTGCCGCAATTCTAAACCCCTGTTTTTATAAGACAAACGGAAAATTTGTCTCGTCAAAATGCTTCTATACATAATAAATAAATTTCAAATTTATTTGTTGTTTTCCATACATTTCAATTTTTTCGTTTGTCTTATAAAAACAGGGGATAATTATTTTTGGTGACATTATTTAGGGTATATTTGGGCAACGAAATGGTTAATTTAAAACATAATTTAATTTTATTTCTATTTTAAGAAACTTTATTTAAATTTTTATTTGTTTTTATATTCAGCTTATAATTTAAACTTCGATAATAGTTTTCTTAAAATTTTTGGAAAAATCTAAATCCGGGCTTCACTCAAGAAATTGCTTCGAGTGGAATTGCGACGCACCACAACTTTAAAAATCAGACAAAATATTATGTAAAGATAAAATAATCAAAAATAATAATTCATTAGTATAAATGAACAAAAATAATTCCACCTAAAGTTTTATGATGATGAGAAACAGTTTACGGAGCAGTTTCGCTATATTTCAACTTTTGGTGCAAATTAAATTGAACACATGGATTATATATTATTTTTAAAGCCCATAAACTTCTTTCCGAAATAAGTGTTTTTTTATTCTACAGAATATTATTCCATGATTTAAATTTTGAAAAGGTATTAAAGCATCTATATAAAGAAATTATTGACACAATTAACAGTGTTCAGAATCGAATATTTTTAAAAATATCTGTAATTTTGCAAGAAGTTGGCTCAATTTTTTTATATATGTATTTATGGAGATGATTTTATAATAGAAAAAATTGAACAACCCAAACAGCTAAGGTACACATCCTTATACATTTATATAAAATATTTATCTAATTTAAATTACAAAATTTTTATTAAATAACAATTACGTATATATAGTTTATTAACAAATAAATAAAAAATACAAAATTGTTTTTTAAATAAAAAATAAACATTTTAATTTTTTCAATCTGATATTTATATTTAGGGATATTTATCGTTAAAGATATTTATTATTTTCATCATATAAATGAAATAAAATCCCTCACATATTTTTTTCAACAAATGAAAAAACAATTTGAATATCAAAGATATTGATTGAAAAATAAAAATAAAACGTTTTCGGGTTCTCGTATACAACGTTTGGAAAATAACAAGTGGTTTGCAATATTTTAAAAGACATAGTTTGCACAGTTTCCTACTACAGATTAATATACACAACTTTTTTACGGATTGATATATTTCGATGACTCTTGTAGCAATATTATATATATGATTCTTGGGACAATACAAAAAAAAAATGAGGCTAAAAATACGGTATAAGTTTATTTCGACTCGAATATCTCTTAAGCTAAAAGGGATAAACGTATTTTTTGTAGAGATTTTGGGTCTATTTATTACGGTATACACTCGAATATTATTTGATCGATTAATGGACAAATTGAAATCAAATAATTGTTCTATTAAATTAAAATCAAAAAATTCGAGTAACAATTTATTCGAGCAAATGATGTAGATTAATGCGAATATTTTAAATCTTTCCTTTCTTAGCTAATTTTTCGGATGTTTTAATTTTAGTGTTCTAAAAAATTTAGCTTAAAAACAATATTCTGAAATTGGTATAGAATGTGGTACCACAAATTGAAATTTTTTATAAAATTACAACAAGAGTAACAAGAGAAAATAGGCAATGACCGACTATACCGGTCAACATACACCATTGCTTATGTGTACCAAAATTCGGTAAGTAGACATTTATGGATCTATACTCGTATTAAAGGGAAAATAAAAAATACTATTACAGAATATTACGTCGATACTAAGATTCACATGTATTTATGCACTTTTGTTGATTCCTGAAATAGGGTCTTATATGGGAGTTACTGCCATTTGAACTTATATAAATGTTATATGTGTCGAATATTTTTATGGGATTTATGCTAAAATTTATATTAAAATGACTATCGAAGGAGGGGTTTATATGGGAGCTATGCTAAATTATAGACCGATCTTGGCACACGGATTTGTGCTTACACAAAACTTATTTGTGTTAAATTTCAATATTTCAGTTTTATGGTAATTTCGAGTGTTAAAACTCTATTACGGGAGAACATTAGTATGGGGTCTAGGTGAAATAATGGGCCGATCATAACCAAAATCAGTAGGCTTCGTCCTTGTGCAAAAATTTCATAGGTATCAAATTTCATTAAATTATCTCTAAAATTGCAATCTGTAGTTTGCGCACCAGCTTTACATGGAGAGCCAACCAGCCAGCCAACCAGCCAGCCAACCAGCCAGCCAACCAGACGGATATGGTTAAATCAACTCAGAAAGTTATTCTGATTCGAACGGTATACTTTAAGGTGGAACACATAATACCCCAAACACCCATGTTGGTGTAGGGTATAAAAAGAATATATACTTTAATTAAAATACAGAGAATATAAGGAGAAACAAAATAACTTCCATTTTGGTATATTGTATATTTGACTAATTTATTATACATGTTTATAGAATTTCTTATATGTTTACAACGATATTGTTAAAAATGAAAAGTTGCGGAATATTTTTCCACAAAACATAACTAAAACATAATCAATATAATACAAATCAGAGTAAATTATCTTAAAAACTGTATAAATGTTTAAGAGTTTAAATGATCATCTCAATGCCTTCTTAATATTGAATATAATTGAAGAATTAATTACAAAACGTTCTTAAACATCATACTGAGAATACATCTGGTTTTAGTAGATTTCTTGTTTAAAAAATATTGTACAAATATTTTAAATATAACTGAAAAATCTGGCATCGCCATGTCGTGCTAATCGTGTAAATAAAATCCTCTTGATAGATAATTAAAATAAACTGTTTGTTTAAAAACGTGGTTGCTAATTGTATATGTACATACACACATTTGTGAAATAACATAGTTTTCTCTTGAGCGAATTACATGCTTATTATTGCAGTGTTCTCTGTTTTGCGCATTTAAGAATTAATTATAAAAAAATAAAAAAGTTGGCGGTGGAATCTTTGTAAAATAAGATAATTTGTAATTATGCCTGATCTTTGGGGAAACTGTGATTTCGATGTTGCTCGGAAGAAAAGTATATGTATTTTGTGCAATAAATGGTTTCATATTGACTGTGAAGCTGTTTATATTTACGGTTTTGGACAAAAACAGGAATTTGTCATATAATTGCATAAAGTATATGTTAAACCCTCCGGAGCTTCCAAGTAATGGCAGCTCCTTTAAGGAGGAAATACGAAAGGAATTTGCTGCATCAAGGATTCATTGAAAACGTTCGCAGATGAGATGAAACATAAACAAACAGAGATCAATACGAAAATTGATACAGTCGTCAATAAAATTCATAAGGAATTAGCTGTTAACCTGCAGGAGATAAAAGATGAAGTGTCCAACTGAAAAGGCTAATGATATTGCTACTTAGAAAAAATTTAAGGAAATTGAGTTGATAAATCATTTAGTTCAACATCGTCTCAACAGATGTGACGTTGTAATAACAGGACTATCTAAAGATATTGTAAAGCTCAATGATAGAATAATATCAATATGTGCTCATCTGAAGGTTAAAATTTTAGAAAATGAAGTTCTTAATGTCATGTATATCAGAAAAAACAATGCTGCTTTAGTTAAATTAACAAAAATAGCTGTTCGCGACAAAGTTATGTCTGCATACTTCAAAAACAAAAATATTGTTAAATTTGATGTAGACGGTGGAGTTGAACCTTCTAGAATTTAAATGAGTGATAACCATTCTTACCTATAAGATATTTAGAATATGTTGGATATTAAAAATGAAAATAATATAAATAAGATGAATATGTTTTTTAATTAATCGAGATATTCCTAGATCCAAAATTATAATGCTTAATGGTAAAATTGTCAATTTACAAGAATATATTGATTTATTAGATGATTTCATTTACAAATAAATATACATTTCAAATATAAAACATATACTATACATATCATACTAAACAATCAAGCATACACAATGATGCGGCAGTGCCAGATGGTGATGTTGGCGAGACCTTCAATTCTTATCCCCAAAACGTTGAACAATTGAATATGTCATTTATAAATTTATATTTATTAATGTTAATTAGTTCCAGATATAAAACTGTTATTTTTTTCTTCTTCTTAATTTACAAACTTTTTCCACTAAATGTTTTTAAAACTTTGTGTTTAGAATACATAAATATTATTATTTAATTTTTTTATGCTTTAGTTAGATGAATTGGGAAAAGATAGTTAAATATTCTTTCTTGCAGTTCTGTATTTTACTGTCATATTATTATAATATTTTATAAATTTTTGGAAACTATTCACAACAATAATAATTTTACTTTGGTGTTAAAATATATATTTACTATTTTTTCCCATTCAAATTAAATCAAGAGGAATCTTTATGAAATAAAATTTTAAGATTACTTATCACAAAATTTTCTTTATGCTTTGCTTATTTGTAAGTTTTTGGTTCCCCGCTCGTTGTAAATATTATCTTAAATTTGATGTTTTTTAATTCCAGTTTTGGTCCTAAACCAGATGTATTAATGTCTTATTCAGGGAACTTGAACATTGAACATATTAATGCACAGAGCTTGAATCCATCATCAAACATGAATACAAAACTTGAAGAATTCAAACATGTGTTTAAACATTTACCTCTAGATATTATTGGTATATCTGAAACTTGGTTTAAAACAAATATTTTTTCCAAATCTTTAGAGCTTCTTGGCTATAAATTTGTCAAGAATGATCGTTCTGAAAGTCATAGAGGGGTGGTGTATCATATTTACTGTGAGCGTCAAAATAAAGTGTTCAAAAGCATTTACTATAATATAACTTTAATTATAGTCTTGTAAATTAGGGCTATAGTGCGTGATGTGAAGAAAAATCCATTTAAAAGCGCTGTTAAAATATTACATGAAGTTTCTATTTCATCAGGTACTCACGTCAGTGCAAGCATAATAAGACAAACTTTTCATGCAAATGAGTTATACCTGACTATTTTGAAAAACAATTTGCTGACCATTAAAGCAAAAGGAAAAACAACCAAGTACTGAATCCGTTTAAAATTTATGAAAAATATTTTTGTACACTTTTTTTGACGTGTTAAATATGAAGTGCAGATTGTTTTCATTCTATAACATTTCTTTTCATAAGACTTTTTACTGTTACTGTTAGAATTAGAATTAATTAGAGAATTGAATAATGCTTTAAAAACCCTAGAATCCGATCTTTTTAATGTTTTAACTTCTGTTAGCTTTCGTTCATTGATCTCAAGATGTGGACTAACATGTGTGCACAATAGCTTACCTACACATTTATGTATACATAACAACTCAACTTCTCTAATAGATTACTTTGTTGTAAGTCAACCTTCATTAGTAGATTAGATCCAATTTCCCTCCTTTTCATCACATCACAGTTTTATATTAATATCCATTAAACTTGCTGCCAGAGTGCAAAATTATTCATCGGAATTCAAAGATTATAAGCGGGTAGATTATAATAACCTAGTTGAGTATTACGAATCATTTGATGTATTTCTATTTATACATACTTCTTCAACTTAACATTGTACACTTCTCTGCTACGTTTATACCAAATTTTATGCAACCAGCTGATCAGAAGTTACAGATTTATTTCAAAAAAATGTTGATTCTGTCCCTCTGTGCACTATAACAAATCACTTGCTTCTTTCGCCGCAAACTAGGAATTCTTTAGGAAATTTCGACATATCCTCGAGCATCAACATACAAATTATGACTAGGAAGCTGTAAAAAGTGTTTCAGTACATAAGTTTCGTAGCTTCTTTATTTTATTTTATTATTATTTTTTTTTTGTTTTTTTAAAATTCTAACAGATTTTTAAATTTTAAATTTTTTTTAGCGTTTTTATAGTTTGCGGACTGTTTTCCGGATATCAAGAGTTGCATAAGCAACATAAAAATAAAAAACATTAAAGAAAATAAACAATTAAAACTCCCAAAAATTCATAGATATCGTCCCCCATTCTCGAGATAAATTCTAGTGATTAAAATTATAGTTTATAAGATGATGGCGATATAATATTATCATCTAGTGATAAAAGTGACGTTGCACCAATTTCAAAGCGATGCAGAGTAGGGATTTAAGGGATACTGATAGTTGGAAGAATTCGTCTAAGGGTATCTAGGCAGTAGTGAATAAACTCACGAATTTGATCAGGAATAGTTTTGAGCTCAGCTGTGCGTTAGTATAGCCGGGCAAACGTAAACAGCCAAGTTGTTGGACCAGGAAACTTAGGGACCAGCGGTCTACAGTTAGAAGGTTGTTTAATGGGGCCAAGCTATCAGGTAATGAAAGTGATTGGGGCAGCTATAGGGGTAGTTTTGCAAGGTATAAGGACATAAGGAGAGCGAAACGGACATCATGGGTAAGTTTCTGTGAGTCCGTGTACTCTGTGAACGAGTTGTCTAGATTCAGATGAGCATTACCTAAGGACCCTGTGGCACCTGGATATATGCAACGCGAGGACAATTCATCTCGGAGTCCCTCAGTTTACTTATGGAAACACATTTCCCAGGCTGTGCTGATATTGAGTCTAGGCCGCGATCTGGTAGTGTCAGTGATAACCTACATTTATCCGGCTTGGATGAGAGGGATAATGACACAATAAGAGAAATGGTTACTAGAGACAAAGTAACATGGGCGGTGAGTACATTTGAGCCATACAAATCACCGGGTCCAGATGGAATCTTTCTGGCTATGTTTCAGAATGTCAATGACTTGTGGATATATTTAGGGAGTGCATTCCCAGGGGTGGAGAGAGGTTAAAGTCATCTTCATACCCAAGGCGGGTAAACCGACTCACTCGAAACCCAAGGATTACAGACCAATCAGCCCATCGTCTTTTTTATTGAAGAGAATGGAGAAACTAATTGATCTACATCTTAGGAATAGATTGGGGACTTACTTAATCAGCGACGGCCAACACGCCTACCCGAAGGGTAAGCCTGTAGATAGAACGAGGTTTGTTGCATAAGGAATATATCATGACAGCTTTCCTCGACATTGAGGGGGCGAGTGAATTCCTAATTGAGTGGATAACTGTAATGCTGAGTACTAGTGTTATCAACTCTAATATGGGAGACACTTGCGTGAGGAAGCTTGTGACAAGGGGCACACCTCAAGGAGGGGTCCTTTCTCCGTTACTATGGCTTTTGGCCGTGAACGTCTTTCTGAGACAGTTCGATGTTAGGGGGCGGAAAATTGTGGCCTACGCAGATGACGTGGTTATACTGGTCTCTGCTAAATTTCTACCAACAATCAGTGAGGTAATGCAATCAGGTCTACGGGATTTGTCTCTTTGGGCTGATAGTAAAGGATTAGGGTTAACCCAGGAAAGACCGAGTTGGTCTTGTTCACCAGTAGATATAAGGTTGAGCCATTTAGCTTAACGGTATTGAATGGTTTGGAGCTTGAATTGTCAAGTGAGGCCAAATACCTGGGTGTTTACCTGGATAGCAAATAGTCTTGGAGAAGGAGACTTAATGCCTATTACACCTGTAGGAACTCTATAGGTAAACATTGGGGACATAGACCGCTAGTGGTATATTGGATATATACTTCGGTTGTAAGACCGATTCTTACGTACTGGACATCATTCTCCACTTACTTCCAATTGAGGAGTTCGTGAAGGGAATGGCTGTTCNNGAATGGCTGTTCGTAGTCTATTTAGATTGAAGGAGCTGGGATTATTGAGGAATTTCAGAACGGGCATGCTAGCATACTCGATATGGTTCAATTTAATGGTCAGATACTATCCGTAACTGATCCTACGGATCATGTCGGAACAATAATTGACTTCAGAGCTACGCTCACTATTAAAATACCTGAAAGGGACTTCTGGGTTGGATTAGGAAAGCTCCACTGAGGTTGTGCTGCCTTTACAGATGGCTCGAAGATGAATGTAGGCACTGGTGCAGGGGTTTAATTTCTGGGAACCGATATCAGAAGGTCTGTTGGGTTCCAGGTCACTGTAACATGTAATGGAATAGCTGGTGAGCTGGCTCGGGACTGGACATGTTTTTTGTGGAGACATTCGTTAGAATTCTAATTGGGTCATACTTTAGGACCATAAAGGAATGGATTCTGGACAACACGAATCGTGCCTGGAGAAACAGAATGGACTGCAGGACATCTAGAGCATTATGGCCTAGTCTTAAACTGTCAGATTCGAAATATCTTCTGGGTATGAGTCGTAGTAATATAAGAATCATACTAGGAATTATTACTTCTCAATAAGGAATATAATGAGTAAATCGGACATTGGCACGACAGATTTTTGCAGGTCGTGCGATGATGTAGACGAGCTAGAGGCAGTGGAGCATGTTCTCTACAATTGCGTAGGACTTCAACGGCGTAGGCTGAAGTGGTTTGGAAGCCATACACTGCATGAACTAAATGAGGTTGCGAGCAACGGGCTTACTAATCTCCTAGGGTTTTTAATGGGGATAAGATGGCTTAGGGACAATCAAAGCTAATTGCTAGGGTTCAGGTTCCACTCCTCTCTTCTTCTTTATCTAATTTTTCTCTTCTCTGTTCTGTTTTTAATTTTGTTTTTTTAGTTTCTATTTATTTCTCAAAGGGATCACAATGGACCTTTTTGGTCTCTGGGTGGAGGCGTGAATACGCCACCCTTTTTAACCTAACCTAACCTATTATCAACACTTAATCTTTTTTATTAACCTCCATTCATTTACCAATTTACTAACAGTTTAAAGACAGACTGTTAATATCGAATCAAATAAAAAATACATACTTTGTGCTGCATCTCGTTTAGCCAATTTTTTGTTATGGCCTACACCACGAGCAACAATATTATTTGAGCTCACTTCCATTACGAACTGCCGTCTTCTAGAGTTTTCTTTTCCACACTCACTGATCAGTTTAAATACAGGCTCCTTTTCTTTTCTATTTTGATGCCATTCCAATAATTTAGTTATTGGATTAGAAGATTCTGTTTCGCAGTTATTCTTTTTATTTTTAATCCACTGTTCTGTTTCCTCTTTCGACTCAACTAAGTTAAAAGCTTTATTTTGCGAATTTCCAAATTTTTTGGATGCAGTTTTTAATTTAACTTTTTTTATTGGAGAAGCAATAGGTACTATTGGTGGCAATTTGTTTAACTCTTCGAGCATTTTTTGAGCAGCCCTTTTTTTGGAAATCTTTTTTCCAGTTCCTTCTCCTTCCGTCATTATATCTCCTACTATACAAGCGGTTATAAAAGTACGCATATGAGCTGGTCCTTCCTCTCTTAGAACTTTAAAATCAACGGGCAAATTTCTTTTAATCCCAATTTCAAAAACAAGAGATATAGGTGATTTATTATCATTATCGCCAGTACTTTCATTGTGAGTTTCGTCGTTATTTTCACTATGTATTTGTTGTTTAAGTACTTGTAAAGCGTTAGAAGCAGCATTGTGCTTAGCTTGTTGCAGTGTTCTTCCTATTCCTTCAAATTTTCTTGTTCCAACTATTAATGTGATTTTACATGGAGATGCTGTAGATAAATATGTGGATATAGAATGTCGAAATGGAAAACAGTGATTTTGGCATTTCGAAAAATATTGTTTTTGGTTCAAAGGTGGAATTTTTTTATTATTGTTTACTAAGTTTGAAACAAGTGTACTACTTTGATTATCAGACATCGAAGTTGGTTGTTGTGTTATTCTAGTTGCTTCAAAAGACTGAGAAGTCATTTTATAATTTGTTTTCAAATTGTCATTCTGAGCAGTTCTGTCAAAGAAATCCGTTTGATTGGAATCAAATATATAATAAGTTTGTTGACCAAGCTTCATAGCTAGCGCATTTAATTCCACTGTCGGTGTTATATTTGATTTTACAACATTAGCGTCATCACTTCGACTGGTTTTAGGTATAGGATGTTTGTATTTTGTTTTTTCGATTGCTTCTTTTGCCGCTAAATGTTGTGCTTTTTTAATTTTAAAACCTTCTGCAGTATATTCCTCATCTCCTAATTTAAGAGTTACAGTAAATCGTTTGCAGTGGGCAGGCCCATTTTCACTAGTAAGACGATACTGAAATGATATCTAAAAAAATAACAATTTGAAACAAATAATACACACATAGAAAAATATTAATTTGCCAAAAATGTATTTGCTATAATCTTTTTATGTAAAACAGAAAACTTCGTTTTCAATGACTTATACTACATAGTTGTTTCAATGTCGTGCAAAATGGCACTTTATTCAGGAAATGTTAACAATTTATATTTTGCTTCATTAATTTAAAACCAAGTATAAAGAAAGATTACAATTTTGGAATTTTAAGTCGTAGTTTGTCCGTGTGTCTGTCGTTATTTAACAACAATCGGTTTATAATTTCCTGTAGTTGCCATAAAAAAAAATATTCCAAAATATGAATTAAATTGCTTTTCTGAAAACACTTTTTCAAATATTTTATGTGTACATAATTTTTATAGCTAAATATAAAAAGCTTGGTATACTTTTGGCCCTAGAACCCATATAACATTTATATATCAAAAGTTATTTTTATATGATATTAGTTAATATTAATTCGAATATTTATATGTTGACTTATCGTTTGAATACAAATTGTTTGATTATGAAAAATTTCTTACGACTTGCCAATGGAAATTATTCGAAAACTTTTTTTCATGCGTATCACTGTTATATTTTTCATAAATAAAAAATAGCAAGTAGGAATGTTATTTTTTGCTCGGCCCAATCTATATATTATAGTCAAAATAGCAAAATAAATCGCAATGAGTCTGGAACTTTGAAACCACTGATCCGATTTAGATGAAACTTTCAGAATATTGTTGGCTAGAGTCGGTAGCTACACAACCAAAGTTGATCACCTCTAGGGTGAAAAACATATCAGGGCCCACAAAGTTCAACTTCTTATCTTATATTATTACACTTTTCTTGAGGTCCGTCTTTTCTTTCAGAAAATACCAAAGGTATTAAACTTTTTGAACTATTTTTTTTTAATTACTTTTTTGGAAAAAAAATAAATTTTTGAGACCTGTTTTGAAATTTTGACTTTGAAATTTTTTTTTTCTTGTTATTGAATTGAGATAAAGTTATAGGCTAAATCGCAAAAAAGTCAAGACCAAAAATGAGAAATTTATTTTCTGAAAGCCTTACTAATCTTCTATCGATGTTCCAAGTTTCATATAACAGTGATTTCAAAGTTCCAGATTTATCATTAATTTTGCTTATGGCTCCACTATGCGAAGCTTAGTTTAAGCCACTTTGGCATCGAAAGGGTTAATAAATGGTCTTTGACCATTCCCTTTTTGTCGATCTGATAATACTTCTAAAAATATTTAAAATAGTACAATTAAATAGTTAAATACAAACATTAGTTAGAAGATAAAAGAAACTTACTTTGTTGAATCTCGCTAAATCATTGATGAGACACATTGGAGTTTTTTCTCTAGAACTCTTTTCAGTTCTTTCATTGATATCCTTGACATGAACATTACAATTTGCATTGTTTAGATTTAGTTCTGAAAATGTAAAAATCAACATGCAAATACTTTATTTTTAAGAATACAGTTTTGAATATATAGTATTAAATAATGAAATATAATTATTTTAAATTAAAATCAGCATTATATCTAGATTAGAGACATTTAGAAAATTATTATGATAATGATAATTTTTACAAACCATTAAAGGCATAGGACGGATGTCCCTCCGAATCTAGTACTAAATTACAGAATAACTTTGACAGTACTAAAAAATTTAAACTTTATTTGATCAAACAGGTACCTCCCTTAAAAACCACAGAATTAATCCGGAAAGAAATACGTTGTCAGGAATTGTATTGGAAACAACTATTTTAATTCTAGCTCAAGAAAACGTTGAAAACGGAAACAATTTATAAACAGTAAAATCATGTTAATTGTAAGCAATGGTTTAAAATAGCTTTAAAGTTCAAAAATTTGGTAATTTAATTCCCGCACACCGAAATATTAAATTTTTGCACCAAAATTTAACATATTTTTGTCACATAATCTTATACAAATTACAAGCAAAACTCGATGTGTTCTCTATCCCTTATTAGGCGATAGCAAATATTTGTTGCGTTTAAGAGTTTTAAAAAAGTTGGCGTAAAATGTGGGCGTGGCATGAAACCGTGTTCTTCCATAACGTATAATCACCACTGGCCTTGATAATATCTGTAAGTAAACGAAGGGAAGTGGGTATAAAATGTGGACATGGCATCCAATCTAGATCTTACATATCCTACAACCACCTCCGGCACTTATACTATCTGTGTGTAAAATATCGTGAAAATCGCTTTGGCCGTTTAGACGTGATTGACGCACAAACAAATTTGTATAAAATATATTAAAAATATTAGAAATTAAAATTACGATTTATACAAACATTTAGTTAGATCTGTAAGATAATCGATAAATGCATATAGAAAAACGCGTGAGTATTTAAGTAATGTCCGTCCGTCTTTCTGACAGTCCTTATTTAAATCGAAGTTTTTGAAATTGAATGAATTTTTGGCTTTATATGTTATAGACACGATCTCTGTTAAAATAACTCGATAACGGTTACCTATTATTGCCATTATTATACAATTTTATTTACAAATAAAAAAATATATGAGAGTGAAGTATTTTTTTAGTCAAACGAAAATACCAATCTATTATTTTTTTTCATCAAGGTCGCATTTCACAAATTCATGGGTCACATTTCCAAACACGATTATTTTTCCCAAATGGATCTCAAAGTTCTAAAGCACAATTAGAATATCATACCCAAAAAACTGAATTTCTTTTATAGAGCTACGATTAATTTATTATTTTTTTATTATTATTTTTTTTATTACAATGTCAGTTGTAAGCCCATAGGGTAAATTAACTGCAGATAAATCAAATTAATATTATATTTAAATAAGATTTCAATATCTTTATTTAATAATTAAAAAACCCGCCTAAATTAATATCTGTGCAAACATTACTACAGTTAAAATTCCAGAAAAAAATATAAAATGAATGAATAAAAGCAATTACTAAACATTTTAATCAGAAATATCGCTGAATTAAACTTAGAAATTGCTTTTCAAAATTTTGGCAAATTGTTTTATACTGTGAGTATAAATTACCGAAATCCATAGTCTAGAAACTTTTACAAAAAACGATCTGTTCATGAAAAGTGAAGTAAAATTTTATTAGAAACACCAAATTCAAATCTTCTAGTTAGATATTGGGGACAGTCATATTTTTTAATTTGGTAAAACAAAATAATTTGTCTAGAACTAATGAAATCATCGAAATCATAACATAATAATTCTAATCTACGCCCTGATATGTGTTCCCTCATTCTTAACTTATAAATGTACCTGACGACTCTATTGAAGCACATTCTTAAAATACTAATGTTGTTGTAAGAGGTACAGCTATACATTTCAAATCCACACAAAAACAATGGTAGACATAAAGCCATTCCTACCTTACGCCTTATTACCCGTAATTAATCCCCCTTTTCCCCACTCTTTGTGCAGACATCTAATTTTGTGTCTTTCTATTTGTCCACACAACAACAAGTTCATCCACTATGCACAAAGTGGAATTTCTGACAACATTTAATTTTGAAATAAGCGTTTTAAAAAATTTCAATTTTCTTGAAAAGATTATGGTCAAATTATGGTCAAATATGGAATTGGACATGTATGCACATGTAGTGCAACATGGAGTCCTGTTGGTCGAATATCTGAAATAAGGTTGGAAATTGATAAATTTTATTTTGAAAAAATTATTTTTGGAAAAAAATTAAATTTCTTGAAAAGTTTCGTGGCCTTTATTGGCAATTATGGAATTCCTTATGCATACCACTATCATGGGATGATAGTTCATGGGACAAGAGTGTAAGAACCATAGAAAAAACTACTAATACTACTTGTTTTCTATGGCAAGAGCATATCAGTTTATTTTCACTTTAGCTCCCCCAGCAAAACATATTGGATGTTGTTTAAAATTCACAATTTATTGAATACCGAGTAGCTAATGTCCTGAAATTAATTATTAAAAATAAGTTCTTTTGATCAATTAAAAATCGTATTAAATAAAAATTAATATTAATAATAACACAATTAACAGAATTGTTTAAATTTTTATCAAAATGTAATAAATCTATTAAAGAAAAAATAAAATAAAAAACAAATTTTAGTATGATTTTATTTCCTATACACATTTTTAATTCATTTAATCATCAGTTGCTATTTTCTTTCGACTAGTTGGCATTTTTAATAAAAAAAAATTAAAATTCAAGGGGTATTTTTGGTTTTCTTTCAAACTTAACATTGCACAGTTGGACAAAATCGAAATTTTTTGGAAATAAATCTGTAACTTCTGATCGGAGCAGAGGTGTGTACAATGTTAAGAAGAACCAAATAGATCTCTCAGGGGTGGAGCTGAAGTGTCTCAAAATTGGTTACTTCTAAAATACAAATTTTTTATTCGCATGCTTGCACATGTTCCTAAAGCCAGATACTATGTTTTCAGTACATTTATATGAAAAATATGCTGTTTTAGTGATAATATTACATTGTTATCACGTCAGGCAGATATATATTTTCTACCACCTACCCGTACAAAAAAAAAAAAAAAAAAAAAAAAAAAAATGG